>JBBYHK010419536.1:0-22513 GCA_038382065.1 Adansonia grandidieri
ATAAAATAATATATTTTATTTAAATTTAATTATAAAATATGTAAATATTAATATAAAATAACTTTTTAATATTATGACTAATGATTTATACTTAAATGGCTCGGCCGGGACAAATTCAGCTCTGAGCTTAGAATTCAAAAATTTTTCGGGCCATGGATAGGCCTATAGAACCAAACTAAGATTATTTTGGGCCAGATGAGGCCAAATCCGTGCTTAGGCTTAGAATTTAAAATTACGTAAAAAGTGATTACATTAATATAAAATAAAAAATGATGTAAAATATACTTAAACTTGAACTCGAACCCAAACTTGAATTGGCCTAAACCTTAATTAGCCCGAACCCAAAAAAATTTGAACCCGAACCAACCCGAACCCAAAAAAACTCGAATCCAAAACAACCCGTCCCAAACCTGCCCGAACCCATCCAATTGCCACCTCTAATCAATAGCAAGATCTAGTACCCTATTATAACCACCCAAATGTTGTAGAGTGAAGTGACCACATCAAACCTTTCAATGACCAACCTATTAATGTAGTATGGTCCTTTCAACATATATCCTAGAATGAGCATAAGAATGGTATAGTGTCTATTCATGCTTCGATACATGTTAAATCTTTCCATTTAAGGTTAACGATCATGAATCCACGAAGAACATTTCCTAATAATTCACTATGCTCTAGCCATAGACTTTAATGATTAACCATAGTCAAGATCATTCGAGAATGTCTCTAATGTCACTTGGAGTGGTGAATGCTCTTTGGCTCAGTCATCCATCTACCATATGGTTCATGCCATACCTAATACCAAACTTATTTGATATCCATATATTATGGACTCGTTCGTAATGGATCGAAGTATAACACTCTCTATACTAGATGACTTGGTGTCATAAATCTAAGAACTATTTACACAACTAGCACATGAGAACATATGCCATAAACACTAGAGTGACTAATACCAAATGGAGTTCTTATACAAGCCATGTTCAGTGTACTTGTTTCCACAAAACAAACACCCATATGATATCCCCAATATCCCATATTCTTTAATTTCTATGAGATCAAAGAGTTGAATGCATCAAATGCATGGAGGCTTAGTATATGCTAGTCTTTTTGTATTGTCAATGCCCTATCATGACAATACGATGACTAGTAACATTTTTAGAAACACAGCTTTGATGCAAAGGATCCCATCATCATAATGGTTTATTATCTTTGCTAGGCCGTTGTGTTTTAAGGGCTTCATCCAATTGGTGTTTGCATGATAATCAATTACACTACTAACATGAACGAAACCTTTGTCACTATTATATAATAACATGTATATAGTTAATTGACTATGTCACCAATAAAATGAACTTTAAATAAATTAAATGTGCCCTACTGAAGGTTAGTCATAACATAATGGCTACAATCTAGACTGAAATAGGGGACAACTTTCACACATAATGCTTCCCTAGTTTATATCCTACCTAAATGAGGTCAAAAAAAATGTAAAACCTATGGCATTTCAAAGCTAACTTAAAGAGCCTTAATTTTGGAGCTATGGGCCTAAAATGGATTCAAATGATGGGTAAAAAATTTAATGAAATTAGGCCTAATCACAGGATACATTGGACCTGAATAGTAGGTGAAAACCTATTTCATTTCCTATCTAAATAGGCTTCAAAAAAATATGATTTTTTTATTGGTGTTGGAAAGATAATTGAAGAACTTTTAATTTTGGAGCTCATTAGCCCAAAACGGATTCAAATAATGGCCAAAAGATTAGAAAACTAATTGAATAACTTTTAATTCAAAAACTTGCATTGGAATGCAAGGGACAACCATAGGTAGTGATGAAACTAAGGCTGGTTGAAGGCCTAAACAAACTCAAAAATGCAAGGTTTGCATTGTTGTGTTTCACTATACAAGTGCACATATTGCAACAAGTAATATAGTTATCAATAGAGTGTTGATCCCACAAGGAATTACAATCAAATTTATAAGCTAAAAACTAAATAAAAGAATAAAAATCAAACAAACAATCAAAGATAAAAGCCTCGCATTACAATTACCCTCAATACTTCATTTGAATTTATTTTATCTTCTTAACTCCACTAATGATAATGAGTTTTTAACTTAAAGTTCTAATTCATTTATAAGTATCTTTCAATAGTTTTATAAAAACATCTCTCTTAAATAATTTACTGTACTCCTATGCAACTTCAATTAAAAAAACGCATTAAGCTTAGACTTTAATTTGGTCACCCATGACATGCTCTTACATTCCTATCTAACATGCAAATTAATTCATCATAATAAATGAATATGAAACATTTGTTATTCAATCTAGGTGTAAACATAAAATTTCTTTTTTCAAGTGCATTAGGGTTACCAAATCAATCTAATTGGTGATCAAGTAATTATAAGCATTAAAAACAAGATTGAATAAATAGCTCAAATATTATTAATAGTAATAATAGAAAGAAAAATAATCCGAACTACATATGGAGTTCCATTGTATCCTTAGAAAAATAATTCTAGTCATAATAAATAAAGAAAATATAAAACCAAGGAGATTCACCATCATAAATAGTACAAGAAAGATAAAAAAAAAGTAAAGGAAAAGAAAAAGAAAAAACTAAGATGGATCTTCGGTCTTCAAACCTCCATAATCTCTCTAGTTTCTTGAATTCTTTTGGTGGCTACTTTCCTCTTTAGAAAATTAAAGTTTACAAATTCCTTGAGTCTCCAACCCTAAAAAGTCCTATTTATATAAATAGCCAAAACCTAGAAAGGACAAACTTTGTGTGCAAGTAACATAAGTAGTTTATTTTGAAAGTTGTTGGGCTAAGTCCCTTTGCCTTTTTATTAAGTTATTATATTTAAGAAATTTCTTTAGGTCTACAAAACACAAAAATACTAAATTAATAAATAATTTAATCAAAAAATAAAAATAATTTAAAATATCTAAAAATTAATAAAATTTAAATAAAAATCTCTGAGACTTGACTAATTTTAATGCATATAATGTGGCTAAATAACTCTATTTAATAGAGTTATTAGTTTACGGCATTGGAAAAATAAATTAATAACCTTCAATTCAGAGCTAATGGCTAAAAAATACATTTATTTGGTAAGGTGAAAACCTGTCCCAAATTGACCTAGCTATAGGTCTGAAGGATGTTGGAACAGGGAAGCTAATAGGTTTGGTTTCAAAGGCATATTAGGTGATTTAGGGCAAGGCCTTTAAGGATATCCTTTTGGCATTCTAATGACAACATTTGAGAGTGCAAACCAAGGTTGAATGACCCAAAATGGTGGCATAAAACAGGCTAGACATGAGCAACAAATCAGTGAGCAATGTGTTAGAATTCGTGGTTTACGGCCTTTGAATGTGACATCCTTGTGAACAAACATGCAATGTCCTGACTTAAGGATTTTTGAAAAAGCAAAAGAACATTCTAATGCTCATTTTAGGACCTTGGAATAGTGAAGTTATGAGCCATCCTAAGCTTTCCTTTACTTGGCGTATGAATGCCCAAGAGATAGTTACCAATTCGCTCTTCTGTAGCTTATTATGGAACATTTGAATGCTTCATCCTTAAACATTTAATTTCAACAAACATTGAAGTTAAGTTTGGACAACATGGGGAATGCCTCCATAACAAGGCCTTGGATGCCTTTAAAAGTTGTACCTAAAATGCTCATACAAGCTACCAAACGCGACTCTACAGGGTTTATTCACAAGTTTATCGATACCCAAACTTAAAACAATTTGGAAAAGAATTTAAATCAATATATTATAGTGAAAATCATAGAAAGTATCTAAGCACGGACATACTTCAATATTCCCTAAGTTTGAATGGCAAGAAAATAAGAAAAACAATGGACGAAGATTAGCTCATTAAATTAAACCAATCTTGATATACTCTTAGGGGAGTTGTGAAAACTAATTTTTATTATCCAAGCAAGATTAGCTCCTTAATGGTCACATGAACTGGTAAGCTCAGCTTATCAACTCACTTAAGGCATGGTGACTTTAAGATCATGAAGCTTTTTCACTTTGCTTGGTTAAGCAACCAACCAAATAATCAATCAAACATATAGAAAACATCAACAAGGATTAAAAAAAAAAGAAGGAAAAACATGAGATCACGTAAAAAATAGGCATGGCTAAAACATTAAAGCACCATAGATATCTCATACTTTATCTTTAAACCATCAACATCATCAAATCATGAACAAAGATCCACAAAAAATAAGCATCACATGGAAAAGATATGCATAAACATGTGAAAATGGATGAGAAAACGTTAATTTTCTTTTAAAATCTATGCATGAAAATTATGTGAGCATGAAAACAACATCAAAATCATATGGAAAAACAAACCTAAAGAAGAAGAATCAAAGAAAATATATCTTCCGAGCTATAATCCAAGTAAGATATCACTCAGCTTTTTCTCTTTTTTTCCTCTTATCTTTTTTTTTTTTCTATGTTTTGTAGTGTGTCGACAAAAAATTAAAGGAGCCTTTAATATCCTTGTAGATACTGTGACTTGGAGGGGAGAGAAGGGATGTTGATGGCTCATGGTTTTGCTATACTTGTTTCGATACTAGCCTATGATCATGTACTTACAAGATCAATTGGAATATTCCTATGTATTATTCTTTCATGCATTTCTCGTGCAAGATAGCATTTTAAGTCTCTATTTATCATGAAAATATCTAGAAAACATCTCCTTTGAGTATTGTCCCGAATGCCCTTATCTTAAAAGAAAAATGCAAACGAGACCTTGGGCAAATTACTACATAAATTCGACCATGGCATTATTTTTGGACCAAATTCGCAAGTTTATTTTTCTTGCGTAATTAATCCTTCAAAAATTCAGTTGGTCCAAATATCCTGAAAGGTATTCATTTGAAAAAAAAAAAAAAAAACCAGATTTTCTTGTCCAAGATCCTCAAGTTAACTTCTCAAGAATTTTTACTCTAAGATTTCTTTAAAAATGTCCTTAATTATCCTCTATTGATCTCTAGTCCATCCTTAATTTCATAATAGTGAAGCCAATTTCATATTTTAGATTTTCTAGTTCTTCCAAGTTAAAAATCAACTTTTTAACCAATATTTAACTTTAACTTTTTTTTTTTTTAGTCGGCCTTTTACGATGAAGCCTTTATCCAACTCCAATGGACTCCACTTTTTACCCTCTCTTAACCGAAAATAGGCATGGACAATTCCACCATTTGACTTTTCTCAGGGCTCCAATTCTACAAGTCTTCTTTTTGCTCCAAAGTTGGCTTTTGGTTTGACCTTTGACCTTTTTTTACTTTTAGAATCGAGATTCAGTTTGGATCTGATTGCTTCTATTAACCATTCAATCTTACTTAAAAAGGTTTATTAGGTCAAAGCGGATTTCTAATTTCATTTCCTACTCTCCATATCTCTAATTTTAATTTTCCTAGTTTGGCACGATTTGCAACTTATTTGATTAAACCTATGAGCCATTTTCCATCAAATTGAGATATTTTACTTATTTTAATACTTGAGTTGGGCCTTATGGACATCAATGCTCCATCCAAGGGATCTAGGTTAAGGGTAACATAGGTAGTCAAAAAATCGATTTAGGGTATAGATAAAATTAAGTATTTATACTTATAAAGTTATTTCCCACGTAGAAACCATATGAGGATTACATCTCTCTCATAATTTTAAAGTCAAACGCAATCTATGTTTATAGAGCTTATTACTTGGTTACAAAAAATTCTTATCTATTAAGATTTTTTGCATATCGGGAAAATTACCTATTACAAATAAACTTAATTATCGAATTATTTTCAATAAATAGAATTATACTAGAATCCAAATTGATTCCCAATTAAAATTAGAGTCAAATGTTTAACATTCAATATGTTTTGTTTGAGCATGGAACACCGGACTAATAGACATATATGGGGCATTAATGTTGTCACCAAATAGTTCGATAGGAGAAGAAAAAGAATTTCCAATAACTCAAAACAAGTATGTAATCCAAATAAATATTAGCTGTAGTGTAAGCCATGGATCGATATTCTGTTGTGGAATAACCGATATAGGTTAATTTTTGGATGCCTAAGAAATAGAATTTGCACGTAAAAAAAGTGTAAAGACCAGTAGCAGTTTGTTTGCTGATAGAGCAATTCTCCTAATTAGCACCACAAAAATTTGATAATGAGAGTCTACAATTGAGAGAAAATGAAGACAATCCTGGCAAGTTCCTTTTAAGTAGCATTAAATGCGCTTCACCTGTCAAGGATTGGTCATTATAGGAGCATGCATAAATTGACAGACTTGATTGACAGCATGTGCGATATCAATCTACTGAAAGTAAGGTATTGGAAGTGCCTATAATACTGCGATCTGTAATAGCTTCAACTAAATCTATTTTAGCTATTGTAGAGGTTTCTTTGACAGCGAGGGAAGTAGAAATGGTGGAAATTCCCAAGACACAGGCTCATACTAAAATGTCTTGAGCAAATTTTGATTGAGAGAAGAAAATACCACCAGCAAAATGAGAAATATCAATGCTAAGAAAAGGCTAATATCTCCACTACAAATTCCTTATTGAGATGTCTAATAATGAATGTCAAGTGTCTCATCATTTGTAGTAAGATCAACTGATCAACATACAATAGTAAGAGAGTTATGCCTTGGGAACTATGAAGAACAAATAATGTAGAATCAGCTCATATACAAATGAACCCTATACGTAGAAGAAATAAAGTAAATTAGTTAAACCAAGCTCTTCTGCTTGCTTAAGTCCATAAATAGAACAGTTAAGGCAACAAACATATAATCTAGATGTTTAGAGTCATAAGAGGTTGTGTTATGTAAACTGCTTCTTTAAGATCACCATTCAAGAATGCATTTTTGATGTTAAATTGCGGAAGTGGTCATGATAGCATTGTAGATAAGGTAATAACCGGGTGAAGAGTACTTGTTTCAAAACAGGGCTAAAAGTTTCATCAATATCGAGTGTTGGAACCTGAAAGAAATATTTTGCAACTAACTTGGCCTTATATCGTTCCACAAAACCATCAAAGTTTAGCTCTGTTTTGAAAACCCACTTCGATCCCACAACATTAGCATCCAGTGGCTAAGGGACTAAATACCTAGTGTTGGCAAGGCATCTAATTTTTAACCATTGCAGCATGCCTAGGAGGAATTTAAGTGCTTTTCGCACAAGTTTGGTTCTTTAATATAAAGACCTGAGACATGTTGAGATGTGGCTATCAATGCTTGGTGATGAGTTTTAAATTTGTTTTGAATTTGTATTTGTATAAGATGAGCAAAAACGAAAAGTATACTATGAGAAGGTGGTTGTACACCAGCTGGAATAGACAAAGAAAGAGCTGAAGTAATACCATTTTGAGAAGGATACATCTCATTTGGTGGAGAATTTAAATTAATTTGTATATTGAAAAAATTTATAAAAAATAAAAAAATATTTATTTATAGTAATTTATAAAAATGCTTTAATTTTTTTCTTCTTCCGTTTTTCTTTTTTTTTTCCTCTTCTTTATATAAATGTATAAAGAAAAATAAAAAATAATTTATATAATAATTTACATTAATCTTTTTGAATAAAATAGTTCATAAAAAACATAAATATATATATTTTATATTAATTTTATGAAAAATATTTTTTGTTTCCCTTTTCTTCTTTCCCTTTTATTTTTATAAATAAATTATTTTGTAACAATATTTTTTGTAAAAAAAATATAAAATAATTATTAAATAATTGTTGAGGGTCTCATTTAAGTAGAGGTAATTTTGCATTAAATTTATAAAAATTCTTTTTCTTTCCTTTCTTCCCCTTTTATTTTCTCTTAAGTGGGTGCATTCTTGGATTAAATTTATTTAAAAAAACAATTCATTTTTATTATTTTTTTCTTTCCTTTTTCTTTTATATCTCTCTCCCAGATTAGAGGCCAACAAAGAAGGGAAAGGCTAATCTAGTCTGTCAATGCTGGCTTCAAATCCTAAAGTTTTCGTAGCCCATGCATTAGTTGTAACTAACATAAAGGGTCGGATTAAGTCATTTCTAATATGGAGTAAGGGTTTTATTTTGGCTCCTTCCAACGCCGATTGAAGTCGTGAATGGTAGCCCATTTTTTCTGGGGTTGAACCAGTGGTAAGGTCAAATCCCTCCCTTATCGATTGATGGGAGTGAGGTGGAAAGAATAGAATGAAAAAACGAAGGAAAGAAAAAAAAAAAAAAAGGAAAACAATAAAATTAACATTAATAAATATTTTATATTTTAAAAATTATAAATTATTTATTTTTTACAAAATTAATTTATTTTAAAAAAAAGGGAAGTAAAAAAAAGAAGAGTAAAAGATTTTTTTATAAGATTAATATACATAAATATTACTATATATTATAAATTATTTTGTTGTTACAAAGTTAATTTTGTTGGAAATCCGTATAATCATGGGATTAACTGTATAGTTGAAAAATCCCTAAAAATCGAGGATTTATTCAATTATTTTATTTGATTTTATTTTTTGATTTTTAAGGCTGTAATATACTAATTTGTAGGAGAAAATGTGCATCTTTTATTTTTCATTTCCTAAATTACTTTAGGTTGTGCACTATAAATTTGTAGCCTTTCATTTCTCAAAAAAGATTTAATATATTCAACTTTTGACATGGTATCAAAGTTTTTTGACTTTTTTATTTTCTAGCCTTTCTTTTTATTTTTTGAGCTTTTTCTACTTTTTTCCTTCTCTGTTTTCCTCCTCCCTTTTTTTTTTAAACCTAAAAAATTCCTAATCTATTTTTTATTTTATCCAAGTTCTCTTTGCTACATCTTTTTTTTATCCTTTTGAAATAATGTTGGAATTCATTAAAGCCAATAACATTTCAGTTTTTCCCTCGACCTATACCGGATTTGCCTTACAAAGGAGTTGCAAAATTTTCAGGTAGCCTATAAGGTGCATAGGAAGAATTATGTCAAGTGATCTCAATTGGTTCATAGGTTTTTTAAAAGAGAGAAAGAAATTAAATTATCTACTTGGGATTAGTCTAAGACCTATGGAACTTGGATTTGATGCATAATTGAATAAGACTTTATGGCGAAGTCTTGGTTACAAAATTCCATGCAACTCGAAATTAGCGATTCATGCATATTTTTAAGCACTGACAAAAAAGATATGAGATGTAATCTAGCATATGCATTCGAAAGCCCGTAATATGGCACAAATCTATGAGATTAACCAAAATTTCATCCACCAACCAAGGAACTAAATCAATTTATGAGTATTCCAATACTCTAAAAGGTTTTTGGTTGGATCATTACCAATGCATTTAGATGATATGCAATAAGGATGTAATCATTCTTAAAAGGTTTGTTGAAAAGAACCGAATTTACGATTTGCTTGCAAGTCTAAATGTTGAATTCTATGTTGTAGACCACAAATACTCAAAGAAAAGGAGTTACCATCATTGAATGAGGTGATAGCAATAGTTATTATAAAAAAAAGGAAGAATAAGGGTTATGATTAAAGCTTACCTAGTAGAGGGTTAACCCTTGACATCTAAAAACACCACCGTGAAGAATCATGGCTCGGATCAACATGCTAGTGAAAAAGGTGGACAACTAGAATTGTCAAAACCAATTAATAAGGATTCCTTGTGGTTCACATATTGCAAAAAGCCACCTCATACCAAAGAAAAATGTTGAAAATTTCACGGCAACCCTTAGAATATGAATAAGGCAGGGTCAGAAAAATGCCACGTTCATATAGCAAACTCATATTTAGGTAATGAGGATCACCTCAACATCCTGATTTCAATGTGAAGGAGATTGAGAAATTATGGAATCACTGGAAACCTTATAGATACCACCTATAACAGGTACTTACTTTTGGCCTTTTCGGTATTTCTTCTTAATCTTCCAAGGTTTCTTTTTCCCTTTTTTTAAATGCTTCAGATGGTGCTTTCCAAAATGCTTAGCTTGTTGACTCAAAGATTATCGATCACATAATCCATTCCTCACATCCATCTTATACACCCCATGTCCTAAGAGTGGGAAAATAATCATAATTGATGGATCAGCCAATGATGGTTGGTCTTGTGAATGAATGTCTTTTATTTAGGAACATCTTTCATGTCTCAAAATTGTTTATGAACATTTTGTCAATAAAAACTCGTCATTGAGACTAATTGCACTATGATTTTCTATTCTTCTCATTGTGTATTCCTAGAACATGGCATGAAGACTATGATTAGACAAGCTAAAAAAATTGATGGTCTATACTACCTTAAAAATGGACAAAGTAAAACTAAGAACTTTTCATCTTTATCTTTTATTTTTGAGTTTGTCAAAATCAATAAAGACAAGATTTAGCTTTAACATCTTCGTCTTGGTCACCTATCCTTTTATGTTCTAAAAAAAATGTTTCCTTAATTGTTTAAAGGCTTAGCTATTGAAAACTTTCATTGAGATGTATATGAACTTATAAAACATAAGTGAGCTTTCTTTCAAATTAACAATAAGAGATCATCATTTCCCTTTACCTTGATTCATAGAGATATTTAAGGTGCTTCCAATGTTGCTAATATTTATGGGCTTGATAGATTGTTTCATTCATTAATGGTTGCACACGTATGACTCAAACAATTTTGTTAAAAGCTAAATCTGATGTGAGTTCAATTTTTCCAGTTTTTATAAGATGATAAAAACTTAGTTTGATGTTGGATAAAGAAATTTGCTATGATAATGTAAAGGACTTCTTTCATCGCGATGACTCAACCTATTTTCAATAAAGAGGCATTATATATAAGTCTATTTATGTTAACACACCCAAACAAAATGGAATTGCTAAAAGAAAGACTAGTCATATTTTAGATACCACACGAGCCTTTATATTTCAAAGAAATGGGGAAGCAATTTTAACTACTACGCACTTGATAAATCAGCTTTCTACTAGGGCCCTTGACTTTAAAAGACCAATGTAGCTCTCACACAATTCTTTCTAAACTTTGACTTGTCTCAAAATGAGGTTCCAAAATATTTGAATATGTTGCCTTCATCTATGTGTATCTTTAAAATAGAAGTAAACTTGACCATTAAGCTATTAAATGTGTTTTCATTGGCTATTTCTCGAGCAAAATGGGTTACAAATGTTATCAACCCCAACGAAAAAGGTTTATGTGTCTATTTATGTAACTTTTGTTGAACAAGACTAGTATTCTCATAGTCATCATCTTTCAGGCAAGGAATTTTTATGGGAGATAAAGATAAGGATCTGTTTCTTCTTGATTTCTATTCTTTAAGTTAAATTCATAATCACAGCCAAACTACTCCATCAACCAAATATGCAACTAGAACCCCATCAACCTAACTTGCAACTAGAATTATTGACAGAACTAAGCCTCATTATGATGAACGTGATCAAAGTTATAGTCATCTATTGTAGGTTTATTCAAGGAAAATAATGTCAATCTCCAATCATATGCCAACTTAATTATCTAATTCTACTTCTATTAATGACAAGGTACTTTCTTCTCCCAGTACTAAAAATGTAACTCAAATATTTGAATTAGGGAGCTAGAACTTATAATAAACACCATATATATTCTTTAATATCATACAAGAACCTATTCCAAGGTCACAAAGCCTTCGTTTTTAGCCTAAGCAAAATCTGTCATAACGTGCCGAACATGGATTCGACATGTTGGACTTAAGACAATTAAATTGCTATTTCATTTTTCTTGTATTGGAATATAACTTAATTGTCAAACCGAATCAATCATTTGACTTAATCTTAATTGACCATTACATAATGACCAAAAAACTTGGAGTCGCCACTAATCTGTTTTGCAAGCTGAGATTGGTCAGTTACCGAACTTCATCCTTTGAGGGTTACAAAACCCTCATAAACAAGCTCGAAGTCTACGTACTAACTAGAGATTCATATGAAAAGGATTCGGGAGTCAATTACATGCAAAGTGAGACATGTCCCTTCTTCGACCCATGAAATGGTACCTATTAATCATGTGTTATCCTAAATCTTGATTAAAATTGATTTTAATTTTTTGGTACTTAATTATAATTCCTGTATTTTGCAATATGTAAAATTAACATTATTTTTCCAGCTATAGATAAATCTGGTTTTAATTAATTTTGAAAATTTAAATATTTTTTGCACCCTTCTAGAGAATTGAAGGAATATAAAAGTTTTATTTCTCAAAAAATTGAAAATTTTGATTTACTAGTTTAAAGAGGGTCTTTCATTGTATAAAACAATCGATGATGTGACTTCCATGTACTGGAAGCACATCATGGTCTATTTTAACTCATGGATTGAATTTTAATTCAAACTCATATAATAATTGATAATATCACACCAGGTTTTTAGCATAAAAGTACCTAAAAGACTTTTAAGGATATGCATTGACACGAAAATTCCCCATATGATCATAGTGGACATGTATTGACATGAAGTTTCTTACAGAATCCTAGAATCAGTTTTAGGGTACTATTATCTAAATAAACAAAAGGAACAAGTTTCGACAAAAAGGTACCTACATAATCCATTGTGATGGAACACTCAGAAATGACCTTAGATTTGTAAACTATTCTAAATTGTCTTAAAGTGCATGGAAAATGCTAAATGGTCTCTATCTTATGAAAATAACTTACATGGCCCCAAGATGAAAAGAAATTGCTAAATGGTCTATGATGTACATGTAATAGCCTAAGGGACCATAAAATGCATGGAAATGTTAGAATGATGCTAAAATACACAAAATTACATAATAGTCTCTAAAACATAAAAAATAACAAAAATGGTCCTAAAATGCATACAATTGCATAAAAATCCCTAAAACAAGACAAATTACAAAAATGACCCATAAATGCATGAAATTGAATTTGCATAAATGGTCTTCAATCATGGTAATTTACTAAAATGACATTAAGGTATATGAAATGACACAATAACCCCTAAATCATAGAAAATGACTAAAATGTATCTAAATGCACAACATAACATAGTAATCTTTAATATGAATGAAGACATTGTGGAAAAATTACAAAATGGTCACTTAAGGTTTCTAACATCACAAATGCAACCATAAACATTTTTTCTCAACAAACATATACAAGAATGGCATCATATATGAATCTTATGCACAAAATATCTCATCAACATGAAAATACATGGATCTAACATCATGCATGGTTAGTCATAATCACAATATCCTAATGGAAAATGCATGAACATGTGAATCATTATCATAATGCATGAAAATGTCATAGAATGCATGTCATATATGATTTTAAATATAAATAGCCTATCAACATGAACATACATAAGTACACTACTATGCATAGTGATGTTGCCTTAATCATAGTATTTTCATGGAAAATGCACGAACATGTAAATCATGATCATAATGCATGGATCATACATAACATGAAAAATGCATGGCATATGATAACTAATCAATGAAAAAAATAAAGAAAATGACATGGTGAAAACAACCACAAATTATGCAAACTCATTTCGAAATATATAAAAGCAAGTTTTTCATGATGGAGAGTTGATTTTTAAGAAAATTTTAACAAGAATGAGCAAAGAAGACTAAAAAAATATTTAAGGATCATAGCTTAAGATTTGTCCATAAACATGGTTTTTACACCTTTGGCTCAAATCATCAACCTCACAAAATGGAAAGAAAAAAATGTTAGAGAAAAGATGAAACTAAGCAAAAAAATCATCTTCAAACAGAGTTGGATAATCTTTATTTTTCTTCCTTTGTTTAGTTCAACTAGCTATGTTCCTCATTTTAGATTCCCTAATAGGTTTTAAAATCTCCCTTACCTAATCACCTCTAATCCTTAAACGCTACTACCCATTTCTTGATAACTCACCCAAGCTTACTTACAACTAATCTCTCTACAAGGCTAAGTGGTTTGATCAAGGGCTGAAATCCTTCTAAATGGAGCATGATTTTAGCTGAGTTTGGTGAACAATCCCAATTGCATGACTTTAAAAAGAAACCTTCACTTAATATGGCCATATCTTAGTTCCATGTAAGAAAGAGGTTTTAGCTTTAACCCAAAATAGCAACCCATAGAAATTCACTTAAACTAAACTTAAAATTATATGAAAACAACCAAACTAGAAGGCATTTAGTTCCCACGCATGATTATAACATACTCATCTATTCTAAGCTCATTCAAGCTTTAATAGGTTAATCCATGTTGATGGTTTTCATGCCTATGTTTCAATGTAAAAATGTTTATGAAAAACCTCTTATATGGTTATGAAGTGCTCCAAAGCCATTAAGAAGAACAAATGTAAGAAAACATAGGTGAAAAAGCTTGCTCGTGATGAAAAATTTCATATAATATTGATAAATTGGTGTTTGTATTGATACAAGTATTTCCAGAACCAAAAATCCATGAAAAAGATGACATTATATTGATACAATATGTCTTTGTATTGATACAATGAGCATTGTATTGATACAACAAGGCCTTGTATCAATACAATGCATGCTTCAGGCCTAGAGCGATCAAAACACATGATGTATTGATACATTTTCATGAATTTCATAAAAGTGGCATTTTTTTACATTTTCTCAATATAGTCCCCAAGCATTTCAAACCTTCCCAAAAAAATCCATGTCACAACATGGCACCCGACACCCTACATAACATCTTTATAGTGACTAAAGTATCCATTTCGAGACACAGCACCCAATAGTCATCCCTCATTTTTTTTTAATTGTATTTATTACCTCCCAATTAAATCTAGGATGTCAAAAATTGTTTAGTGAAGGGAGATGGAAGCATTTTATCTAAAAGTCTCTGATTGAGTACAGTTTGTTTGAAAGGGGCTTAGACAAAATTATATGTCTACACAATCCTACACTAAAAACATTATCTATAGCATTAGATAAAGAGTTTTAAATGGAATGCCTTTTTTGTATGAGGATCTGGATGAAGAGTTTTAAATGGAAATTCCACCTAGGTTTGCCCTAAGTATAGAAAAAGAATTTGTATATGAAAGGAAAACCTAGGCTCATGCATATCGATATAGGTATAAAACTTAATCAGATTAAACATACCTAATGGAATTAAACAAAGAAACACATGGATTTCCTTAGGATCTTACAGAGAGATATATATGTGATCTGATTGTAATTTAAAACATAGATTTGATAGAAATCATACTTACTTAGAAACTTGTAACTTTAGGCATTCCAATCCCTGCACGAGCACATAATGACTTGATTATTACAATCTCTTTTTTAGGCCAAAAGTAGTCCAAGTATTCCGTCTCTAATGGTGATCCACATAGATGTTTATTAGAGACTTCATGAGGTTCGGTGGTTCTCTAGTGCTAGCTAGAAAGCTTGTTAAGCCTCAACAAAAAAGATATAGCCAACAGGTTCAAATCTGAAATGATCTGGGAATAATTCCCACACATATTTCGCCAAGAGAAAAAGAAAACAACTCCATAAAAAAGTAGCTAGTTTGCACATATCATAGTAAACTAATCCAAAAATCTCAATTTTTTATTCTAGTTGATTCCTCTAGGATAGAAAACCAATTTTCTACCTTTTTTATGATCAGAAATAATTTCAGATCACTTAAAAATCATGTTTACACTAAGACACAGTAGGAAAATACATGTGATTGAGCTAACCCCTTAGGAAAGCATAGAGGTTGGCATCTAGGGTTTTCTAGATGTTACTATTAATCAAAAAGTCTTAATTATGTATTTAAATACACCTTGGGCTAGGTTAAGCTTGATTGACGGGTCAACTGAGCTCATTACTAACATACCTAAAAGGTGATGCCACTTTAGAGTGTTTCTGGAGCCTATTTAAAACTATTTTAATTAGCTTGTCTAAGATTGAGCCTTAGTAGTAACATATTAATATTTTAGCCCAATAGCACACCAAGGACAGCTATTCCATGCACCTAGCCCATTATTAAGCCTAACTTGAAGCAGTTCAATAAACTCTTTTGCCTTGATAATTAGGGCTTTTAGCCTAACCTTTAAATTTATATGTTAGATAATTAATTCATAATTAAATTTTTTAACCAAAAAAAAATTTTTTACTTAATATAAATAATATGAATAATTAATTAAATAATTATCAAATAATTATTTAATTTTTCAAATATGATTATTTGGTTTTATTTAATAATATCCTTAAAACCATGTCTATAAATAAATATTATCTTGATAAGACATTCTTATCTTTATTACATATTAAGACATCTTTAATTAGATCTTATAAATCTAATTTCTATCTTAAATTATTCTTAATTAAACTAATTTAATTAAGTCTTCCTTATTATACCTTTTATTTAATTAAGTCATACTTAACTAAATCCTAGTTCTAATCCAATAGATCATTTTATTGTGTGTGACCCATTGGGCTTCCATTATAAGGACATTAAATATAATTAACTAATTAAGTCTTACAGATAAGATTGGCCTCTAGCAAGGCATTATGGCCACTCGGTATGTAGGATGAGTCAATATGACATGTTGAGGAACTTTCAGTAACCAATCTCTTAGTGTACTTCAGTCCTTTCACCAAATATCCTGACAAGACCATGAGCATGGTGCAATGTCTACTTATGTGTCGATGCATATTAGTTCCTATAACTTTCGATTAATCCTGCGAATTTAAAGAAATAATTTCTCCTAAATTCATCATGCATTGGTCAACAACTTTATCAAGTTAACCAAAGCAAGGAACAAATAAGGTATGCCTTTGATGTTACATGGAATGGTGATTTCTCTTTGGATCATTCATCCACCTTCGTATGGTTCATGCCATACCTAAAACTGCCTTACCATAAGCAGGACACTCTTTACACAAGATGACTGAGTATCATAAGTCTGAAGATTAATATACATGACTGGCCCATGAGAACATATTCATCGGCACTTAAATGACATACCAAGTGGAGTTCTCATATGGGCTATGTTCAGTGAACTTATTTTCACAAAACAAGCACCCATATGCTATCCCTAAGTATCTTTATACTTTAACTTCTATGAGATTAAAGAAATGCATGGAAACATAGCTTTAAAGCATAAGGATTACATTGTCGTAACTTATTGCTAACTTTACAAGGCCATTTTTTTCATGAGCTTCATCTAATTACTATTTACATGATTGTTAATCATGCCACAACGGGAAAGAAAACCTTGAACCACTAACTAAAGTGATTGGTTTGCATTATTAATTATTATATGCCTCATCCAATCCAGTTAGCTCTAAGGCATATAATAATTTTATGTAAACAAAAAAGGCTTTATATGGACTAAAGTAATCCTTAAGAGTTTTTTTTAGGAGATTTACCAAAGTCATAGTGGGATAAGGCATAAATAAAGCCAAGGTGATCATACACTTCTTATAAAGCAGTCAACATTAAAAGGAGTAGTGTTATTATTAGTCTACAAAGATGACATTATAGTGACAGACAAGAAGGAATAAAAAGCTTGAACAATGAGCTAAGGAAGAAGTTTGAGATTAAAGACCTAGGAAAACTAAAATATTTTCTTGAAGTTAAAATAGCTCATTATTAATAGGAATTTCATATCACGACAAAAATATGTGCTGGATTTACTAGCTGAAATTAGCAAGTTCGGGTGCAAACTAGTAGATATAGCCATGGAGTCTAATCATAGATTCCATGATGCTGCAGAATATGCAATAATGGATAAAGGATTTTATTAGAGATTTAGAGGGAAGTTGATTTATTTGTCCCATACCAGACTAGTTATTGCTTATGTTGTCAGTGTTATGAGTCAATTATGCACATGTTCAAAGGATCAGATCTAGTAGCAATGAATAAAATGCTGCAATATCTTAAGGGTATGCTAGAAAAAGGAAATTTTTTCAAGAAAGAAGAAGGATTGAATCTTGAAGCCTGTATAGATATTGATTATGCTAGTTTCATATTTGATAGAAGATTTACATGCAGATATTATGTTAATAAAAACCCTGCAAGCTAATCAAGTTTGCTTGTAACATATTGGCTTTTGGTTATTGCATGTAAAATACATTATATATTATTAATGTTGATGAGGTTTTTATCCAAAAGTTGCAATATAATTACTATTAATAGCTTATAAAGATAAAACCCATGAAACCAGACTAGTTATTGCTTATGTTGTCAGTGTTATGAGTCAATTATGCACATGTTCAAAGGATCAGATTTAATAGCAGTGAATAAAATGCTGCAATATCTAAAGGGTTTGCTAGAAAAAGGAAATTTGTTCAGGAAAGAAGAAGGATTGAATCTTGAAGCCTATATAGATATTGATTATGCTGGTTTCATATTTGATAAAAGATTTACATATGGATATTATCTTAATAAAAGCCCTGCAAGCTAATCGGCTTTGCTTGTAACACATTGGCTTTTGGTTATTACATGTAAAATACATTATATATTATTAATGTTGATAAGGTTTTTATCCAAAAGTTACAATATAATCGCTATTAATAGATTATAAAGATAAAACCCATGAAGCTCATTGGCTTTGCAAAGGAATTGTAAAAAGTTGTAATTATGAGATTCTTATGCATTAAAGTTGTGTTTCTAAAAACTATTCCTATTCATTGTATTGTTAAGATAGGGCATTGACAACGCAAAAATTAGCTTATGTTAAGTCTTCTTGCATATGATGATCGCAACTGACCTCATTAGTTGAAGTATAGTGACACTTGAGGAAGCATATGAGTATTTGTTATGGTAACAAGTTCATTAAACATGACCCACTATGAGATTCCATTTGGTATTTCATATAAATGTCTATAGAAATACTCTCATGTGTCAGTAGTATAAGTAATCCTTAGATTGGTGACACCAGGTCACCTTGTATGTGAATTACATACTTAGAGATCATCACAATCGGGTCCACTATGACAAATGCCTAAGGTAGGGCTGTTTTGAGTATGTTGTGAAGCAAACTAAAGGTGGATAAGTGGTTCAGAGATGATTCATCACCCCAAGTGATATGAAGGGACATATCTTGTTTGTTCCTAGCCCATGTTAACTCAAAGTCCGAAGTCAATACAGATTATGGAGTTAACATAGAAGGGCTACAAGACTAATGTGGAATAGACTTAAGGTAGACACTACACCATGCACTTGCCTTTTTCTAGGATATATGATAAAAGAGCAAATTATACTAACATACTATTCATAAAAAAACTTGCCAAACCATATTAACTTTCTTGACATTTGGGTGGCCATGATGCATTATTAGATGCCACTCATGGTCTATAAATATAATTATTCTTACCTAAATTAATTTATATTTATTGCCAACATGTTACGAGCTTAATAAGTTGCATAAATAAGGGTACTTCTATGGAATTAAAATGGGATTGGATTATATCGTAGAGATATTGATCTCTTAGGGACTTAATTGAATAGTCTAATAAATCTAAGGGTCTAAGTGCAATTAAACCAAAACCTTTATATGTAGTAAACCCTAGGTATATATATTATGTTTTAGTCATCCCCTTGTTTTGAACGTGTTTTCTTGATTTTTGCTTTGTCGCTAGCCAACCTCGGAGATGGAAATAGTTTCGTTAAGCCAACCTCGGAGATGGAAATAGTTTCGTTGCTCTTGATTTTTTATGCAATAAACATTTAGATCAAGGGAAGGTTTATTAAACCTAAGCCGCTAGCACGGGTCTCAACAAAACGCGATCTTAACCTCAATGAAGTTTTCCTATGTCACTTGTGTGGATCACCATAGAAGGCCCAACAAGTAGATGACTTTGGTTTGTGACAACCGAGCTTGGTGTACAAGAACTACTGGAATTCAAAATTAACCAGGGCATTTGTCAATCCCTTGGTTTAAGGTATGATTTTCATTTCTATGTTCTTGAATTTTAGATTTGTTAAAAACACACAAGTTAATCATTCGATGGAATTATTTGTTTTTTTAATTATTCCACTGCATAATTTAAATAATTTTTTTATCAAATTTATTTTTCTTTGATTTTATTGAGCATGATTCGAATTCCAACATATTATACCTGCCTAGGTGGCAGTCTTGTAACTTGGAGAAGGAAAAAATGAAATGTAGTTGCAAGATCTAGTGCAGAAACCAAGTTTAAAGCAAAGGAGCTGGGAATTTATAAACTGCTACGGCTAAAAATAATCCTAGAAGACTTGAATGTTAGGTGGGAAGGTCCAATAAAGCTCTATTGTGATAATAAATGAACACACAAAACAAATTAAGGTGGATAGGCACTTTATTAAGAAGAAGTTGGATATTAGTCAAATCTGTTCACCTTTTATTTCTACTAGAGATCACCTTACAGATATGCTCACCAAAATATTCTCTAATATTACCTTTCAAGAAGTGATAAGCTAATTAGGAATGGATGATATCCATTCACCAGCTTAAAGGAGGGTGTTGAAAATCGTTAAAATCAAGAGATTAACTGTATAGTTGAAAATACCTAAAAATAAGGATTTAATTTAGGGATTTAATTTTTATTTTTTTAATTTTAGCCTGTAATTTACTAATTTGTAGGAGAAAAATTATATAGCTTTTATTTTTCATTTCCCAAATTAGTCTAGGTTGTACACTATAAATTTGTAATATTTCATTTCTCAAAATAAGATTGAACTGATTCAACTTTTGACAACTTTAAATTATAATATAAATTATTATCTTATATATATATATTTATTTATTTATTTATAAAGAGGAGAAAAGGAACAAAGAAAAAAGAATCGAAAAATATAAAAATATTTTATAAAATTATTGTAAATAAATATTTTTATACTTTTACAAAATTGGTTTATTTATAATATAAATTGTTATTTATTGACTTTTTATATTTATATATAAAAAAAGAAAAGAAAAAAATGAAAATGAAAAAGAAAAAGGTGGAAAAGATGTTTCAACAACCTAACAGAATGGTTAAGTTATTATTAAACTTACAATTAAAGATCAAATTATTACGTTTTAAAATAGTTAAGAGCAAACTGATATTTTCCAAAAGTTTGAAGATCACTAGTGTTATTTACTTTTTTCTGTAACTATTTGACTTTCAACTGCAATTTCTAACTTGAGGCAAACCAGAATTTGTTAAAATTTTGTTACTTCATAATTTCATGTTTAATTATTTTTCTTTCACGCAGATTTGATGGGAAAAAAATGGGGCAAGCATTCATTTGAAAACGTAATAGTATGATGCCAGCCATTTCAAGCATATGAGGTTGTTGCATGTGAACTTATTTGTTAAGACACTAATAATATATTTGGTTCACTATAATAGGAATGTTATTGCCGTCGTATTCTTATAGTAATGTAGTTATTTAGTTTATAAAATAGTTATTTCGTAGAATAGCCTATTACAGCCTTATTCCAAGAGATAACTGAATAGCCATTTGAAGCCCCCCATTGAATAGCTATTCCAACTTTAGACGAAATAAGAAATTGTTTTAGAGGATTCAAACAGCCTTCAAAGGATATTTTAATCCTATACTGTTCTATTTCACTAAATCAAACTACTATATACAGCTATCTCATTCTATTCCTGCTCTATTAAATTATCACATAATAACTATTTTATTACAGCTCTATTTTATTATAGCTCTATCATATTCCAGTGAACTAAACATAACGTAAGTATCTTGTTTCTTGTGTGTGGACTCATCTGCTAAGACTTGTAATTCCAAACTTTAACAATTTTGGATTAGATATTTTATCGTAATGTTGATAATTGATCTACTTGATTAATTTAATGTGACTTTTACCATTTTATGTTTAGAAAATTTTAAATTTAATTCATGTGCAACGTATATTTTGATTATTATGATATTGTTCTAAAAAATATCATTATTTTTTAGATTTAATTGATTCAAAATAGTACATAAAAAGTTGGTTTGAGCTCGAGCTAAAGTTCAAGTACAAACAATCAAATTTAAAATCAAGCATGATATTGAAATTGTATTTTTATTAGTCAATGAGTTTAATCGGACGAACTTGAATAACTTAATTTTATCTTAAGTTCAAGTTGAGTTGGAAGAATAAAACTCGATCAAATTCGATTTAAGTATCAAGTTACTAGGTTAAAATCAACCTCAAACTCAAACTTCTTACAAGTTATTATGTCTCCAATCGTTGACCTTATTTAAATATGTGGTTATGGTATACGGTCACTTTGCTTCGATCTATAACTAGCACTTTGCTTTCTTGTTTCTTTACCCTATATACAATCATTTTATTTCAAAATACATTTTTTATATATTTTGAGATTTTTACTTAATAATGTTAAAAAATTAAGGTTAGCTTTGAAAAATCTCAACTTTTCAGATTTTAGTTTTCTTTTAGTTATGATGTAAAATTCATTCCATTTAGAATTATGGTAATTATAAGCAATTGTGTAAACTGAAATGATTTTTTTTTCAAATTTATTCCTATTTATATTATGATAAAATGGCATATATCCTTTTATGTTGATTAAAATAATCT
>JBBYHK010419756.1:0-22498 GCA_038382065.1 Adansonia grandidieri
GGTCCAAACATAAAATTCCCTTTTCCAAGTTCATTAAGGTTACTAAATCAATCTAATTGGTGAATCAATTAGAAGCATTAAGAACAAGATTGAACAAATAACTCAATTATCATTAAATCAAGAAAAGAAAAATAAAATAATCCAAACTACATGTTGAGTTCCATTGTGATTCTAGAAAAATAAATTTAGCTCATATTGATTAAATAAAACACAAAACAATGGAGTTCCACCATCATAAATATTACAATGAAGATAAAAAGATGAAGGGAAAAGAGAAAACTGAGAATTGTTAAATCTTGATCTTTCTCCTACTGCAAAATCTTGATAGCTTCTCTTCTTCTTTAAAACTAATAGCTATAAAGTATCTAAGGATGCCTCTAAAACCTAAACATAAGGATCCTATTTATAGTCAAAACCCTAAAGTAGAGAGACTTGATTTGCAAGTAATTTGAGCATGTATTTTTGGAATTTTCCAACTTGGAATCACCTTGCTTTCTTGAGTCCACTTTTTTTCTTCATTATGTTGTTATATTTTTGGAAGCTCCATAGGGTTTTTGACCTACAAAAATAGGTGAATTATTTAAATAAGTAAGTAATTAAAATATAAGGAAAGTAAATAGGACTAAAACAAAAAAAATACTAAAATTAAAATATTACTAAATTAAAAGCTACTAAAAATGAATGATATGTAAATAAAAATTTCTAAGACCTAGGTGATTTAATATGTATAATGAGACTAAAGAACTCTATTTTATGGAGTTATCATTCAGGTGACTAGAATCATGGCGCTTGTTATTATTGTCTTTCTGGTCTAATTTGCATTTTTATGCATTCAACTCTATGTTTTCATTATAATGTTCTGTGATAGAATTCTCTATAATTTTATGAGAGTGTTATCCTTAATTATATCCCTTGATTTAGAAAAAAAAATGAAAACCTATAAATGATAAGCCCAAGAAAAAGGCAAAAATTAATCTAAGACCAAGATTACCCTAAAAAATTGATTCAACTGTTAGTCCCCAACTCTGTATTGTAAGGGACAATTAATGCATTACATAAACTAATAAATCAATGCACATTTTAAAGTTTTCAATTAACACAAATTGGAGGCCTAACCAATACTCCTAAGCAGCAAGAAGTCAAGAACTACCAAATTGTAACTATTCTATTAATTGTTAATTGTTATCCTCATTCCATTGCTTAGGCCTATAAAATGTTTGAAGATCAGGGTCAATATTTGAAAGGAAAATCAAGCTTATGCGTATCGATATAGGCATAAAATTAAATCCAAATTAAATATACATAATGGAATTAAACAATTTAAAGAACATAGATCTATTAGATATCATACCTACTTAGAGACTTTAACTGTAAGCATTCTGATCCCTATACGAACACATAATGGGTTGATTACTATCATCTTTTCTTAAGGCCACAAATAGTACAAGTGTCTTACCTTTAATAGTGATCCACACATATACCTATTAGTGCCTTCATAAGGTCCTATGGTTCTCTAATGCTAGCCAGAAGGCTTCTCAAGCTTTAACCAAAAGATATATAGCCAATAAGTTCAAATCTAAAGTGATTTGAGAAAAATTCTCATGCCTATTGCACTAAAAAAGAGAAAAAAAAAACTCCATAGAAAAGTAGCTATTTTTTATAGATGTAGGAAAACGAATCCAAAAATCCTAATTTTTGATTCCATTTGATTCCTTTAGTATAGAAAACTGATTTTCATCTTCGATTATGATCAAAAACACTTTTTAATCACGTAGGATGCAAATTTGCAAATCAAGCTTAAGGAAGTAGGGATTTTAGGATTTGGCCAATTTCATAACTTTTATGAAAACTTAATCTCTCAATGCTAGAAAACTATTTTTTTAATTTTGTTGGGTTAAGAACGATTCAAGAATACTTAGAAAATCCATGACAACATAAGGAAAGCTTAGAGAAGCATAAGTGTTGTGCCAAACCCTTTAAAAGAGTCCAAGGTTAGCGCCTAGGAGTTCCTTGATGCTTTTCATTAGCCAAAAAGCCTTAACAGTGTATATTAAATACACCCTAGGCTAGGTTAGACTTGATTGTTAGGTCAACTGAGCCTAATATTAACATAAATGTGGCCTTACTTTTAAGTGTTTCTTGAAGCTCAATTAAAACTATTTTAATTAGCTTGTCAAGATTGAGTCTTAATATTAACTTATTAATATTTTAGCACAATAGCATAGCAAAGAGAGTTGTTCCATGCGCCTAGCCTATTAGCCCAACCCCTTTAATTTATATGTTAGATAATTTAATTCATAATTAATTTTTAACCCTAGTAAAATGGATTTTACTTTAAGTAAATAATATTAAATAATATTAAATAAAACCAAATAATTATTTAATTTTTCAAATACAATTATTTGGTTTTATTTAGTAATATCCTTAAAATCATGTCTATAAATATACAGCATCTTGATAAGACATTCTTATCTTTATTACCATATTAAGATATCTCTATTTAGATTTCATAAATCTAACTTAAGTCTTAAATTATTCTTAATTGAATTTATTCAATTAAGTCCTCCTCATTATACCTTTTATTTAATTAAGTCATAATTAATTAAATCCTAGTTTTAATCTTATCGATAATCTTATTATGTGTGACCTATTAGGTTTCCATCATAACGACAATAAATATAATTACCCAATAAGTGTATTTATAGACCAAGATTGGCCTTTAGGAAGGAATCATGACCACCTGATAGACAGAAGAGTCAATATGACCTCTTCAAGAAACCTTTTAGTAACCAGCCTCTTAAAGTACTTCGATCCTTTCACTAGGTATCTTGTAAAGGCCATAAACATGGTGCAGTATCTACTCATGTATCAATCCATATTAGTTTTTGAAGCTTTCGGTTAACCTCATGTATTTAAAGAAACAATTTCTCCTAAATCCATCATGTGTTGCCCAATGACTTTTTCAAGTTAACTAAAGCCACAAACATAAGAAATATGTCTCCAATGTCACTTGGAGTGGTGAATCCTCTCAAGAACACTCATTCATCCATCATATGTTTCATGTTATACCTAACATACCCTACCTTAAATATCCATCCATTGTGGACTTGTTTAAGATAAATCAAAGTATGACATTCCTTATATAAGATGACCTATTATCATAAGTCCAAGGACCAATGTACACAATTGGCACATGCAAACATATTCCAGAGACACTTGAGTGACTAATACCAAATGGAGATCTCATACGGACCATTTTCAGTGAACTTGTTTGCATAAAACAAGCACCCATATACTATCCCTAAGTATCTCTATACTTTAACTTCCATAAAATAAGTACCCATTGCATGCATCAAGTGCATAGAGGCTAAGCATATGCTAGTCTTTTTTGTCAAATGCCCTATCTTGACAATATGATGACTAGGAATATTTTTAGAAACATGCTTTGATGCATAAGGATCTCATCGTCATTAGTCATTACTAACTTTGTAACATCATTGTGTTTAATGGGCTTCATCTAATTATTGTTTGCATGATTGTCAATCATGCCATTAACATAAAGGAAAATCTTAAATTAGTAACTCAAATGATTATTTTGCAGATTAACTATTATATACGTTATCCAATCCAATTGGCTCTAAGGCATACACTAATAATATTCGCAAAATTTAACCATCAAAATAGCTGCTTCTATTAAGAATATTTTGCCTCTCTTTTTCCTTGCATTTTGTTGCATATGCACCATGGCAGTAGCCATCTGAGGCCATCACTATTATTATTCACATTATAATATACTTGCCTATAAGTTTTAGAGTTACCAAGACTAATTACATTGAAGAAGGGTGGGAGCTAAAATTGAGGGGACATTTTTAAATCACACGACAGCTAGATAAGCAATACATATGCAAAGCAGCGAATGATAGCAAGAAGGGTTCTTGGCTTGCTTTTGATCCACTTAAAGATGTGCCTCATGAAAATGTCTTTTGGTCGGTGAGGGAGGATGGGTTTTATTTTAGGTATGTTTCATCTAATGGGAAGAAAATTAATGGCTAGCAGAAATTAGCATTGTGAGCTGTTAGCTAGCGGAGCAATTTCACCTTTTTATGTTCCAAGTATACCAAGACTAAAATGATCAAAACATCAATTTTTAGTAGTTATTATGTTATGTGCTATTTTCCTTGGCTGCCTATTGAAATCTATACTAATTATAAATTGATTAATTTAGTATCATGAATAAAATAGCCAGTACCATATTGATGGGTGTATTATTTTTATTCTACTATTAGTAAGTGTTAGTATTGGTGCGCTATGGTATACTGTTTTGAGTTTACCAATATTTTTCAAAATGTTTAAAGTATATTTCCAAGTTTCTTAATTATATATTATATAGACATGCAAATATACTTCTATTATTTAAATTTATTTATGTGTAAATATAAATTTTAAAATTATAAATATTTAATATTCTAAATCTTAAAAATATCTAAGCATATTAACTTTAAAAAATATTGTAAATTATTATTAATTAGATTTTGTAGCCTAATTTAATAAACATGTTTTATTTTTAGATATAACTATGAAAAAAGTAAAGATATCAAGACAAACGAAATATTAAAAATTAAACCAGGGGTTTTTTTTTTCTAAATATGAAAAGCTAAAATCTTGTATCAACCAATACGAGTTGGTATGTACCTGAATGGACTGGTACAAAAATCAAAATAGTACACTCATAATACCATTTCATTTTATCTTAAAATTGGTATGATTTGTATTGGTATGGTTTCAAGTACTAGGGTCATGAACCAATACAATTAATAAATTAAAAAAAATAAATTTATAATACCAAATAATAAAATTCGATATTAGTGTCTTTTAATGTTTTTATAAAAGATCTTTTAAAGTGAAAATCACATTGTTTTTTAAAAAATACCCATTCTTTTTTAAAAATCTATTTTATATAACTTTTGTTTCTTCCAACCAAATAATAAGTGTAGCTTGGAAAAATTGTTGTGGGATTAGTTCTGACAGCAAGTGAAATAGTTCCTAATATTGAGAATGTTAGAAAAATAATATCTTAATAATGTACAATAGATCATATAAATATAAATAATGCACGAATATTTATTCAAAACTTAGGTGAACTGAATCCTATATATATAGGAAAACCAGTAAAAAAAATGTAAACAATACTATAAAGTAGATTAATATATATCATAATGTATGAAGATTACGAACAACATCAACAAAATTACTGACGTATCAAAGTTGTAAAACAAAAAAAAAATTAAACTAGATTGAGTTAAAGTATAACCTTTACCCTTAAGACAATATTTGCATGCCTCTTGAGTGCTTAACAGAATTCATAATTCTTCTCTCAAGTTTTCTTAATCATGTTGCAGTTGACATTACTCATCAACAACAAAAAGGTGAATCAAGAAAATGCAATAATTCTCTTTCAATGGTAGAACTGAAAAACAAAATGACAAGGCAAGAGTTCAAAATACAAGAAACAAAAATTGAAACCTTCAAAACATAGACAAACTCAAAAACTATTTGGACAACCTTTTAATTTTCAAATTTAAAATGACCAAATAACTATTTTGAACATTTCAAAATTTAAACAGAAACTTATTCAGATAAAACATGTCTTAATTAGACATGGTTAGTTAGGTTGGGCTTAAGATATTTATTAAAGGTTTTGGTTCTAAGAAGATAAGAACTTTTAACCTAAGCCTAAGCCCAGCCTGGTTCAATTTAGTTTGGCAAATGTGCATATGTATGGTTCAAACAAGCTCGTGTTGGTCCTTACCCTCCACAAAACTTAGGTGCCCCTTGGGGCCCAATCCTATTTTGAAACCAAGCCTATATAAAGCACATGGATGGGGTTATATGTCTCCTATGCAGGATTCCACACTAACCTTAATAGCCAACCAACTTCGTCCTTTTTAAATGGGCACTTTGAAATCAATTTCTCATGCAATATAGATATCGATTGTTCAAAGCGTTTATGCACCGTGTATTTACACATAACAACCTATGTATTTGGTATATGCATTTTGTATTTATACACATACAAAAGTAAACTAATATCCAATAATCCTCCAAGTGAATAGAAATTTTTTGATCAAAATGATGAACTGACTCAAAATATGAGAGAGAACAATTATGTAAAGTTATTGCTTTAGCTAACTTTTGACTTTGAACCTTCCATAGTGACAACTATTGGATTTACTTGGCTAACTAGTGAATACAATATCTTAAACTATTTAGCCTTTCTTGTATATCAAAACAATAGGTATCATAAAATTCCTTTTTGAAAACCTTTGGTTCTCACAATTATGTTCATTTTAGCTGTGAATAGGTCCTAGTTTCTATATGTTTTAGAGAATTTAACCTTTCAATTCTCGTAGAAATGGCCACCTTTCACACTTATATAGGTGATATTTTGCAATATCCCACTTGACTTCATCAAGCTATAAGAGTCATAAAAAGGAATAGGTAATAGTATTTAACTCTTTCAATTTTAACACTAAGTTAGCATAATTCAGTTGTCTCTTTACACCTAGATCGAGGATCTTCAGTTAATTAAGTTGGGCTACCATTATGTAAATTTTTAACTTATAGGCTTAGGTCCTATTCCCTTTGATAATTTATAGACTTCCCCTCTTGTTAAACCTTTCACAAGTGAATTCATAATATTATTCCTTGATTTTACATAATCAATACAGACAATCTCATTTGACAGCAATTGTCTTATGGTATTGTGGCATTAGCAAATGTGTTGAGATTTACCATTATACCAAAAATTTTGTGCCTTACTAATTGCAGGTTGGCTATCATAATGTATACAAATTGTAGGCACATGTTTTGGCCAACATGTAATATCTTTTAAAAAATCTTGAAGTCATTTTCCTTCTTATCTAGCTTTATTGAAACCTATAAATTTAAGTTCTATAGTGGCTTTGACTATACCCATTTGTTTAGAAATTTTTCAAGACCTTGCAGCTTTTTCAATTATAAAGAGAAATTCGCTGGTGGATTTCAAATCTTTAGTATAGTATATCTAATTTGCATTATTGTACCCTCAAGCACAAGTAGATATGTTGTATAGTGCAGTCCATAATTTGAGGTGATCTCAAATATATGAGTAATCTCACCATAGCCTTCTAGGGATCCTTTCCAGAATTATTTGTAAATCTGCTTAGTATGCTATGTCTGGTTTTGTGCGGTTCATGAGATATATAAAACTACTAGTTATTCACAAATATTCTACTTGAGATATCAGGTCACTAATAATGATTTTGGGTGATTATCGATCCATCTTGTGTTTTAAAAATTTTATTTCCTAAAACAATATTCACTAACCCATATATTTTATTAGTGTTATCTATATATAGACAAACAATGATATATCCCTTATGTGTATTCTTCAGGTATACACAGTTATCATATTCATTAAGGTGAAACTATTTGGCAACATTGTATTATCAAATTTTTTTTGCCATTTCAAAGCTTTTTTAAACCATATATTGACTTAACTTACACATCTTCATTTCCTGTCGTAGAACTTGAAATCCTTTGGGTTGTCTCATATAGATTTCTTTGTCTGAATCTCCATTTAGGAAAGCTATCTTAACATGTATTTAGTGTATTTCGAGATTGTTAAGAGTTGCTATACCATATTATTCAAGGTTAGTTTTTTCCCATATATAATCTTGAGTACTATCTTCCCATGGCCTAATACCTTGCAGACCAATGAGTTCTTCATAAACAACTATTCATCATGAGCAACTCCTTTGTACTAGTAAAACTCTTCTTATTAGAACAAACATAACAAGGGCACTAGTATTAAGCCACCAAGTCTTTGAATTTCCAACCATATTCACTTGTGACACAATGGTAGCAAGTTCAATGTCCTTGTCATAACTAAGTTGGCTTGAGCTTTTTTTATTCTTGCTTTTGTTCTGATGATAGTTTCTAACATGGTGTCCTAGCTTGTTGCATAAAAAACAAGTTCCCTTAAACTTCTTGGCACCAACTGCCTTTTAGGCTTAGGAAGAACTAGAACCACCTTATTATCTCTTGTTAGTATTATGCAAACATGCCATGACATTTGCCTTACTTCTGTAGTCTAAAATCCACCCTTCTTCTCTGAACAATGGTTATCTTCCTCGATTCTTAACCAAATGATCAAGTCCTCCTAGTTCATCCCCTTTTGCTTGTGCTTGAGATAGTTCTTGAAATCCTTCCATGAAGGTGTATTTTCTTTATTAAATGGCCACCTGAAATGGATTGCTTAGCAACATACCTTCAACAGTGATTTCATGGAGGATCAATTAAAAGCCTTGGACTTGATTGATCATGGCCTTCAATTCTACCATCTTGAAGTCTAAAAACCTACAAATCATATACTTATCATCTTAGCATCATTGGTTCTATGCTACCGGTTTAGGGACTCTCATAACTCTTTCATTGTTTTGGTCGAATTACACACATTATATAACATGTTATCTAGTTAGTTAAGGATATAGTTCTTGCGTAGAAAATTAGAATGTTTCCATGCTTTTGTCTAGGCCACAATAGTAGTCTTTATTTCTTTTTCTTTAAGAATTGAGGCCTTCTTCCGTAAAAATTAGGCCAGACTAAAAATGGTGAAGTAAGGCAGCATATTTTGTCACCATTTGAAGTCCATATTATTTTAACGTGCCGAACACCAATCCAATATTCCAAACTGGGACAAGTAAATTTCTTTTTTCTTTTTTCTTTTTCCTTTTTCCTTTTCCTTTTCTTTTCTTTTTTTTTTTCTGCATTGGGATAAGACTTGGTAAATTAAATTGAATTGCACATTCAAATTTTCCCTAAATGGTCATCATAAAATAACTAAAATACTTGGAGTAAGTATCAATCTATTTTGGCTAGGTGAGATTGGTCACCTAGAGGAGTTCATCTTTGAAGGGTTACAAAATGCTTGAAAACAAACTCCAAAGTCTACTTCAAAAACCAGAAGTTCATATAAAAAGGATTTGGGATTTGGTTACGTGCAAAATAAGACATGTCCCCTTCGTGATGCCAATAAATCGGTAGCTATTAATAATGTGTTATCCTAACTCTCGATTGAAATTGGTTTTTAATTTCCTATCATTTAATTATAATTCTCATATTTTGAAATATCTTACAATTAATATTATTACTTCTAATTTAAGTAAATTAGGTTTCCATAAATTTGGAAAATCAAAATCATCTTTCGCACCCTTCCAGAAAACTTGGAGAAAAAAGAAAGTTTCTTAGAAAAATTGAAAATTTTGATTTACTTGTTTAAAGAAGGTATTTCTTTCTTTAAAATAAGCAATGAGTTAACTTCCATATACTAAAAGCATATCTATGGACTATTTTAACTCAAGGATATTGCCTCGGATTTTTTTTGAAAATATATTTTATAATCAACAAATATATATATATATACACACTTGCTATTCTTAACATAATACCATGAAAGTGACTCCAAGAACGTGCTTTAACATGAAAATTCTAACATGACCTTATAGACTCAGTTTTAAGCTATTATTACCTAAATAACCTCAATGAACATGTTCGAACTGAAAGGTTCCTGCATGATAATAGACTCGATTTTAAGGTACTATTACCTAAATGAATTTAATAGGTGTGTTTTGACACGAAGTTCCCACATGACCTTAGACTCGGTTTTAAGTTACTATTACCTAAACACCCTTAATGAACATGTTTCGACTTGAAAGTTCCCACATGACCCTAAGCAAATGGAAATCTCTAAAATGACCGTAGATTATGCAAAATACTGTAAACAGTCCTAAAATGCAAGGAAATTCTAAAGTGAGTCTAGGTTATGTGAAATAACCCAAATGCATAAAAAATGAAAAAGGGTCCCTAGATTACATAAACTAACCTAAAATGTGTAGAAAATGCTTAATGATCCCTAGATTATATCAAAGAACCTACATGAACCTAACATGCATGGAAAATGCAAATTGGTCCCTAATATGCATGAAAACATTTTGGTAAAATTGCATAATGGTCCATAGGGTTAGCCAACTTCTAAACTACGCTCAAAATCATTTTCTTTTCTTTTTCTTTTTCAAAATCAAATGACAGCAACATCGTGCATGACTTTTATACATAAGGACATATTTTACAAACTTGAAACTTGCATAGATGCAAAAAATACACAAAGGAATACCCAAATGATGATAATATTTCATAGAAATGGTATGGAACATGAAACTTATGAACATATGACATATGAATAACATGGAATGCATCATACATAACATGGAACATGAATAACATGAAGTAATTTACAAGTGTTAGAGCAAAGAATTAAATAAAAGAAGCATCTAAAAATCAAACATACTTAGTTTAAAATGCATGGAAACAACTTTTCTTGATATAAAGTTGATTTTTATGTGACTTTAGACAAAAATCATCAAAGACAGTCAAAATAGAACTTTAAAAGACCATATCTTAAGATTTGGCCAGAAACATGGCTGTTACACCTTTGGCTCAAATCATCACCTAAGCATAGTTAGGATCCTCAAGCTCAAATAAGATGAAGGGAAAGATGAGCAAACAAAGTAGAAAACACCTTGATACTAGCTTTTTAAAACCCTATTTTTTCTTTTTCTTTCTTTTTTCCCTTTTTTTCTATCTATTTTCTCCTTTTTTCTTTTCTTATTTATTTTAGCTAAGAATCAATTTCCCCTCTATTTTGGATGCCCAAAAGGATTTAAAACCTCATTGACTAACCAATCATCATCCTATGCACATCCACCATTTTCTTGACACCTTATGCAAGCCTGCTTGCAAGTGAACCATATGAAGCCCGACATGATCAACTCAAAGAGCTAAAACCTCCCAAATGGAGCATAAAATCATTGATTCAAGTGGATAGTCTCGTATGCATGCCACAAAGAACAACAACCCCTTGAATGGTCATGTCTTCTATTTACGCCAAATAAAGCTTTTAACTTTAGCTAAAAATGGTATTCCCTTACATTTCAATCAAACTAGACTTATTTGGTTGAAAAATAATCAAATTACCAGTCCATTGCCTCCCAAACATGATTGGAGAATTTATACCACTCAAAAAGAATCAAAATAATCTCTAATGGTTTTAGCTAATTGCTATTTTTAAAAGCTTATAATCCATTTTCATTTTGTTGTAAAAATATTAGTAAAATATTCCTTGCATGATTATGAATTGGGCTTAGATCATTTAAAGTGATTAGGATCGTAAAATACCATCAAACTCGAATCAAACATCTTGTTCATGCCTTTTTTTTTTCTTGATGTATTGATACATTTTGCAATGTATCGGTAAATATGGGTCAACGTATCAATGCATTGCCTAATGTATAGATACAACTAGTTTCCAAAAGCAAAATTTTACTTAAACCCATTATGTATCGATACATTGCCAAAGACTGAAAACTTGTGAAAATCATGCAGTGTTGATATACAAAGGCCATGTATCAATACATCCACATGAATTGCCTACAAAGCCATATTTTGGCTTCCTAAATTTTCCCATTTGTTCAATTTAATCCTTGACCATTCCAGACCTTCCAATTAAGTAACCAACTGTCAAAAGTTAATTAGGGAATAAAGAGAGGTGCTTTCCACTAGAGATCTCGAATCTAGCATAATTTATTTAAAAGGGGCTCGAATAGAATTAAGTGTCTACGAATACCACTGAACTTCTTAGGTCTTTCACCATGTGTCGCATGTGTTGGAAACGGCGCATAAGTGCACTAACATTACCAGTAGAGGGTTTTGCCATATGTTATTCAAAATAATAAGACAAACTTAGTAAAATTTTATAAAACTTGATATAAAATCAAGTTAAAATGAACATTGATTAAAATATATATAAATACAAACACTGATATAACAAGATATAAATATATAATTAAGCAATATAACAACAATATTAGTATATATATGGACAAGAAACCAAATCAAAAGATATAATATAACCATAAAACTAAAATAAAAAAATATAAATATATAATAAGCCGGTAATCAAACAATATTGAATATTTAAGATTGTTTGGAAAAATTATTGTGAGGATCGGTTCTTATAAAAAGTCAGTTGGTTCCCAACGTAAGAACGTTAGAAAAATAATATTTCAATATATTAAAACATATCATATAAATATAAATGATACATGAACAATTATTCAAAACTTAGAAGAACCGATTCTCGTATATATAAAAATTAGTTCCAATAAATGTAAACGATACTGTAAAACAAATAATATCATAGTGTTACAAAGAATACAATTAGCATAAAAAAAATTACTGGCTTACTAAAGTCATAGAACAACTAGATTGAGTCAAGGTGAAACCTCTAACCTTAAAGCGATGTTGGTTTGCCTCTGGAGTGCTTAACAGAATTCTCAATTCATTTCTTATGTTTCCTCAGTTACTCTATGGTTGACAACACTTATTAATGGCAACAAAGCAAAAAAAAAAAAGAAGCAGTTCTTTCTCATTGGTAGAACTAAAAAATATAATGAAAAGGCAAGAGTTCCTAATATAGGAAAGAAAAAAGGAAACCTTTTAAAACATAGACAAAATCAGAAACTATTTGGGTAGCCTTTTAATTTCAAATTTAAACTGACCGAAAAACTATTTAGGACATTTCAAAATTTAAACAAAAACATGTCAGCTAAGACATGTCTTAATTAGACATGGTTGGTTAGCTTGGGCTTAAAATATTTGTTAAAGGATTGGGCTTTAAAAAGATAAGGCGCACAACACGTTTAGCCTAAGCTTAAACTCGACCTGGGCCGTTCAATATAGCATACGTATGTGATTAAATAAAGCTTGTCTAAGTCCTTACCCTCCAAAAAAATCTTAAATGCCCCTTGAGGTCTAATCCTACCTTGAAACTAATAAGCCTATATAAAGCACATGAATAGGCTTATATGTTTCCTCTGTAGGATTCCACACCAACCTTAACCATTAACAAACTTCCTCCTTTTCATATAGGTGCTTTGAGATCAATTTCTCATTCAATATGAATATCAATTGTACAAAGTATTTATACATCATGCATCTACACATGATAACTTACATATTTATGTACGTATTTCATATTTATAGATGCTCAAAAGTCAACAAATATCCTAGAAGTAAAGCTGATTCTACTATAATATTGGTAGTGGTAAATGCAATTATTAGTTGGACTTTTATCTATTTATACAAAACTAGTATTAAGAGCCTCTGCTTAGTTAGGGTTTTTTTTAATTTTTTTAATAAATTTTAATTATTATCAATAAATATTAATTTTTAGTATAATTTTATTAAATAATAATATTTATTTAAAATTTGTATATAGAATCTGGTTACAAATTTTAAATCGATTTGCGAGTCAATATACAAATCAATCAATTTAAATACATTATTTAAAAATGAAATGAGTAATTAATAAAATAATTTTTAAGAAAAAATTTTCAATTAGGTCAAGTACAAAGTGTAAATCGATATGTGAGTTAACTTGCAGAGTCCCGTTAAATAAATCATTTAAAATTAAAATAAAATGATTTATTTTAATTATTTTTATTAGGTTGGGTATGAATTCTATATTGATATGTGAGTCAATGTGTGAGCCAACTCTTTTGATTAAATTATTTTAAAAATAAAATAAGAATAATTAATAAAATAAATTTTTATCTTTTTTTCCTCAAACAAGTCGAGAACGGATTCTAAATCGACTGGTAATTAAACTTTTTGATTGACTCCTTTAAATACATCATTTAAAATTTAAATAAAAATATTACTTCATAAAATAATTTTTGAATTTTTTTGAGCTTGTCAAGTTCGTATCCTAAATCAACCCATAGGCTATGTGTAGAACAACTCATTCAAACGTCATTTAAAAATAAAATAAAAATAAAAAATTTAAATCTTAAAATATAAAAATAATTAATAAATAATTTTTTTTAATTTTTCAAGTGAATCAAGTATGAATTTCTAAATTGATTAGTGAGTTACTGTGCAGATAAATCCCTTTAAATGCTTTATTTAAAAATAAAATAAAATAAAAATCTAAAATCTAAAATTAAATTAAAATAATTAATAAAATAATTTTTTTTTTTAAGTTTCAAAGAAAGTCAAGCGCAATTCTAAATTGACTCATGAATTATTGTGCAAATATAAACCTTTTAAATACAAAAAATTAAAAATAAAATAAAAATTAAAAAACCTAAAAATAATTAGCAAAAGAAATTTTCTTTTATTTTTTATCAAGTGGGTTAGGTATGAATATTAAATCGATTAATAAATTTTTATATAGACCAATCCCTTTAAAATAAACCATTTAAAAATAAATCTTAAAAAATTAAAACTAAAAAAACTAAATTAAAAAAAATTAAAGCAAAATAAATAAAATAAAGCCTGCCACATGTCGAGCAAAAAATCTTAACATGTGGCAGGCAAATCCCCTTTAGGAGATTATTTTTATAAATTGGTATAGGAGGTATTGATAAAGATTGCAGTACTTTTCGGTTGAAGGAAAAAAAAATATTATCTCAATAAATAGGTAAAAATATTGCAATTGTTTATTGTCAAAAAACCGATTAAAATAGTAATCCAACATTCGATTAAGTGACTTATCAAAAAAAAAAAAAAAAAAACTGAGTGATGGATGATACTTTCTTTAAATGGAAAAATCATCTTTTTTGTCATGAGAAAAGGTACCATATTTGGCTTTTTTATTAAAATAATATTAAGAATTTTTTTATTTACAGCTTTAGACCGTTTAAAGATTATTTACTGAAATAAGTCAATTTTGAAAACTTATTGAGAAATCAGCATTTGAAATTATGATTTTTCAACATAGATAAAAATTATAAAATTCAGTTGAGAAATCGTAGAAAAATCGCCACATTGAATGGCAATTTCTCAATATCTATGTGAGAAATCGCCATTTGATCAGGCAATTTCTCAACGTAATTTATGAGAAATCGATAAATAAAATAATAATTTTTCAACCAATTGCAAAATCGACAAATAAATTAGAAAATCATCATATGAAATGGTGATTTTCTAACATATAGGTAGGAAATCACTCAATCATATGGTGATTTCTCAAATATATAACTTCTAATTTTTTTTTCAATTGTTAGGAAATCGGGACTTCATTGGCCAATTTCCCAACACACATAACATATATATAGTTATATAGAATTTTGGAAGAATTTCAAAAACAGAAAATAAACTAATAACTATTAAAAAAGAGCAAAACCAAAAAGTTAATTATAAAGAAAGAAATAATAATTATTAAAATTATTAATAAAAATTATAATTACCTTGTTACCTATAATTTTATTTTTTTCTTTGCTATTGCTTTTCTCTACGTTCTTAATTGAACCGACCCTTCCCATATATATAAAAATATATATAAATTATATCTATAAATATATAAATTATATATAAAAATGATATATATTAAAATAGTATTTACAAACAATAAAATATTAAAAATTATTTTTATTAATCTTGAGTTAATACTTAAAAACTAATAAAAATAAAAATATTTTATATTAAATCTTGATTTATTATTTACAAATAATAAAAAATAAAAATCTTGAATTATATTTTATATTAAATCTTGAATTACTATTTAAAAATAATTTAACAGAATAAACTATCATGTGGAACTATCATGATGCTTTTAATGTAAAATACTTTTAAATAGTCCAAAATTTAACTATCATGATGCTTCTAATGTCACATTAATCATCAATCAGATAGCATAACACATTCAAATGTTCTTGACACTTTAACATTCATGATGCAAAACTCTCGGGGTGTCTGTTCACCTCAATTTGGTTTTTATTTTTTGGACACATTTTAACTAAAAACCTGATCGCCAAATGATGAGTTATAATCAAATGTAAATATAGACTTGTATGGACCATATGACAAATGTCTCAAGTGAAGAAGTTCATTCAACAACACTTGAGATTTAGAGTTATAAAAATAAAGTGAGAGAAGGTTAAAAGTGTTTCCTGATTACACTTGAACTTTAGGCTTTTTTAGACTCTTAGGTATGGTTAATTGAGTTTGGCTCCTATGATTCATTATATGCATATTTAAGATGACCTCTAATGCACATAGTCCTAAATTATTCCCCTTACCCAGAAAGGATGATTGAGGCACCGAACCTAGGCCCATCACAATCTTGGGAGAATGAGTTTGATATGGGTAAGAACACTACTCATGTTTATATTAATGAATCACGAAAACAAGAGAAATGCACCTTAGGGGCTTTGAGTGACCATACAGATTGTGAATCACATGATCGGTTAATAACCCCATATATACTAAAATGGGTCCTATATCTCCCCCTTCACTCATGGTACTCAGCACAGAGTCTAATGCATACGTTAGTGCAGTGTGTGCCAAGAAAGCTCCAAACCTAGATCTTACTTCATCATTTGAGATATAAATCAATTATTTTGCCTTTTTTATAAGCAAACATAGCATCAAAAATTTTTTATTTAAGCGTTGCAACATGGTTAATGCACATGACAATATCATAATAATCAATTAAACAATAACAATTATAAATATTAAAAGGATTGCTATTGAACACCAACTAATATGCAACTAATCTGGGGCTCACTCTTTATTTATTTCCTCAGTGGAGTTGCTAAAATGCCATCAAAATATATCAAGATATGAAACTTAATATATCAGAACAGACAACACTTTGAATCATTGTAGAGCCCCAACCAGTCAGATGAATTGCTTGTCTAACCTTTGCATATCAAAATACGTAAATGATTAGGTTAAAAAGTCATCGTCAATCTATTTTGGCTAATGGTGTAATCAGTCACTAACTAAAACCATTAACTAAAGAGTTAAGAAACTCTAAAGGAATGATCTTATGATCTATCTATCCTAGAGATCTAAAAATTTAGGCTTGGGAGTCAGTTACACCATAGGTAAGGACTCGATCCCTCTCATGATGCCTAATACATGGTACTAACTAATCACACGTATCTGAATTTGTTTTTCCTCGATTTCAACTATATGAATTCAATCATAATCCCACTTTTATGTCGTTAAAATCAAACAAATATCATTGAAACTCTTAATAGGAATAGCTTGGATTTATAATTGATTTAGAGCTAAAATCATTTATAAAAGAAAATTTCCATAAAAGCACTTAACTCTAAAGTACTCACTTATTAACAGCATTTTTAGTATTCTTTATCAATTTTGACTCCATTTAAAAGATGTCCCAAAAATAGTAGCCTAGACTAAATTGAAGAAAATCACAATTTTAAAAATAATATTGAAAAATCAACTTTATTTATTTTAACTTGGAAGCTTTTATGTGAGTTAGAAAGATTTTTAGGATACAACTAGACTTACAATACACTAACCATGACAACAAAATCAATTTCGAGGCATCTAAATGCCTTGGAATAGTAGACACCAAAGTTGAAAAAAGCTGAAACAAGGATAGATTTGAATTTTCAAGTTTTTCAAATTTATTTTGGATTATTTCTATCACATAAAATCACTGAACAACATTCTATGATTGCTGAATCACTACACTTCAACTTAAAAAATATTAATAAGAAATTGTTTTGGCTGTCACGTAAATTTTTAATTAAACACTACTGCATCGCATAGCATGTCTGACTACCTTACCTTTTGGATTTTCTTTCTAGTTTGTTTGGAATACCCACCAATTGAGCCATACATGCTTGGAAAGGTTATTCACTCTACTTTTGTATAAAAATTTGAGAAAATACACAAAAGTAATTATCCTTGTCAAAAATAGTATGTAATATTGATCAAGAGCTGTAACAAAGCAATGTGAACAACTTAGATTCTAGGATTTTATTGTATTCTTCCGATCATGAAATAAAAAGTTTTAGTAGCCTATTATGTAGCCAAATCAATGACAATCATGGGAAAAATACTAACAAAAATTTCCAAGGCTATAACCTAATCAAAATATATCATCTTTTTTATGAAACTATAGTGCAAGACTACAACTATAGCTCTAACTCGACTTGTGATCATAAAGCCTTATGTCATAATTTTAAACATGTTTTTAGACATTTGAATGCTCAGCAATGAGACAAAATAGAATTTATAAATGTCATATATAAAGAATCAACAAAGACATCTCAATGCCATGACCTAGAACTATGTTTTACAAAATTGTCAATATGCTTCAAAATCATGTGAATGTCTTCAATTTTATCCTTTTTATTTGCTATTATTTATTCTTATCAAGTGAATGGTACACCAATGCCACACATGTGTGTTGAAATCAGCACCTAAGTAACCAAACAGCATAATTTGACATACTTAAACAACACCTAATGACTCACATTAAGGTTTACCAAGTTTAGACTTATCTAAGCACATTTAAAAACTTAAAATATTTTTATTTGCACCAATTCACCTTTAATTCAAGTTATTTTATTTAATATCCCCAAGCTACTCATTAAAGCATTTTTTAAACAAAACCAAATCCTGATGCACCTATTGATTAAGTGAACCAAAGCTTATCCTTAGGGTTTTTTTAAGAAAACAAGGTTTTTACACAACACAAACATCCTAATATGCATTTAATCAAACAAATAGAATACTAACCTAATGTTCTAGCAACTAATCATCCACGAAACCTATTCTAACCACAAATTCAACATGGAAAAATTCATCTTAAGTTACTCATGCTCATTTATTCATCAATTCCCATCAAAATCTCATCATTTAACAGTCAAGCACAAGAAAACAAACTTAGATTCAATTCAATGAAAATGCTTAACAATCCAAACATGCTTTCAATGATTTAAGCTTAATAATTGAACAAATAAACTTCTAAATTCATTCAATTAAGCATAAATTTCAGCTTACCACGTTTAATTCAACTTAATTCATTTAGGTTTCATCAATTAAGCATCAATTATGCCAAGCCCACTCAACCACACCAAGATCTTACCTTGGCAGAACCTAGCTAAGCATTTTCTAGCATGTTCAAATGGTTTTCTAAGTTCAAGAACGTATGATTTCATCATTTGACACTAGATTCAAGTTTCATTTATTTAGATTTTAGCTTAAATCAGCTCAAACTAGCTCAAATTAGTAAGATAATGTGAAATTATATTAACCAAGCTCAAGATCATCTCAATGTAAGCTAGCTGAACCAAGCTCTCTCGTTTCCTCTCTTATTCAAACACATCAACAGTCTAGAGAATTAAGATTTCAACGTTTAAACTTTAAAATTTCAATGCAATACTAGCAAATCCTAGCTCAACTAAGTTCAAACCATTTAAATCCTAAGAAATCATACTAGTTAAAACCTAAATCTAGAGATCTCATTTCGAACAAAGCTTAAGCTATCCAAACATGATTTCAAGTTAAATTTTAGCAATTAATCATGTAATCATGCTTAGAATGACAAATATCAAAGAGTACATCATAACATCATCATGGTTTAAAGTGGCCAAATATCAAAGATACAAGATCATCATGGCAGAACATCACGCAAGCATTAATAAGCAAAATTGATCATCAAAATCATGAAATTAAAATGAAATTAAAGAGAAAAGCTAGAGATTATATCTCCTCTAAGCTTGCTTCCTTTCTAAAGATGATAAGAGCTTAAGAGAAAAGGATTTTCTAAAATTTGCTAAGTGTTTAGAAGTTAACAAGCTATGGCTAATCACCCTTATTTGTAAGCCTCGAATTTAGTGATTTAAGCTTTAATCACCTTTGGGCGATTTAAGCTTAATCACTAACCTCCTAACTAATTTTAGGGAAAATTACAATTATGCCATTAATGAATCGATGAACAAAATTAGCATATTATGCATATGTTGAATTCGGTCATGACTATGTTATGCAATAATATGTATAATTTTTTATCCCATATAATTAACCATGATTTGTCTATGTAAAAGTGCAATTAAATATTCCTTCGCGTAGTAAAAATGTGTCCCAATGACTCTTTCTAACAAATCTAAAATTTTTTATCCCAGACCTCTTGAAATAGGCCTTCGAGAATTCTTAAGTTTCTAAATTCCTAAGGTGCTTTCATGACCCGATCCTGATTACACCTTATTGACCTCAAATCCATGTTCAAGCAGTCTAATCAATTTTGAAATTTGAGTTATAGAACTCTTTCAATTTCAAAATCTAACTTTAGGCTAAAAAATTGACCTTTCATAATTGATTTTGAGTAAAGTTGACTTTTGACCATTAAAAAAGTCTTTTTTTATCCAAATATCATCAATAACCACTTAAATCACTTTAAGAGACAAACCCTAGTCAAATTTTGACATTCTAAATTTTTAAGACCTTAGGCCTTATTTTTTTTTTTGAATCCAACACCGACCCTTAAATTGAACAACTAAGCCCAAATGCTTTGCTATATTGAACTAAGCTCATTGAGCAAACCAAAATCTTAATTGGACCTTTTTATCATCTATAACTTATTTAAGAAAACTATGACCTAAAAATTTCCATTTAACCCCTGAAACTAAGGAAAAGTTAGAAGCCCAAACAAAATAAGGTGTCTACACCTGTTATCGAGTTGTCTTTTGATTGGGGCTTAAAAAGCCTTATGGCTAGTATTGAAAAACCATCTGACTAGGAAAAGCTTCCAAGAGACATCTATTGCTAGAGATAAAAAACTTGGACCATTTTTGGCCTCTAAAAGAGAGTAATCAACCCATGGTACATTTGAGAAGGGATCAGTACATTTAAAGTTACGTGTCTCTAAGTACGTATGATTTATTAGATCTATGCTTTAAATTGTAATCAGATTACATGTACATCTTTTTCTAAGATACTAAGGAAATTTAGGTGTTTGCTTGTTTGATCCCTTATGTTGTTTAATTCTAATTAAATTTTTATGTTTATTTTGATAAGTATGAGCTGGGGATTTCCCTTTACCTAGGCCTCATTTCGTGACACCTTTTCAAGTTTCTCAAAACAATTGTTTCACTAAAAAAACATATTTTATTTAAAATATTTAGATTAAAAACATGTGATATTTAAGTCTTTCAAAGATTAATGATCTATTGTTAAAAATTTCATAAATCATAATCTAGTTTTTCCTTAAAATAGGTTGAAGAGCTTAAAAATAATTTTGGTTAGCCTAAAAATTTCATAACGAGTAGTATACGTTGCCTATTTTTCCTAAGAATGAATGGATCAGGTTGAATGAAATATGAGTTTCTTTGAAAATTAGACAAATTTGATATTCCTTTAAGTCTCTTGACCAGTAGCACTTTGACAGGTACCAAAATTGGTTGTGAAACGTTTAAGAATTCAAAAAAGTTGAGAGATTTAATTTTCAGAGTCAATCTTTCTAATCGAGAGTTAAAAACTTAAGGCACTTATGTATTTCTAAATGTCTTTAAATTTCTTTAAAATGATATTTTTCTTTACAAGATTTTGGTAATTGCCATGGGTTATACTAGCAATTCTCTTGTTTTGCTCTAAATTGCCCATTTTTTGTTTTTGTCCTAGAGCTTTATTCTTTCCATTTTTTCATTTTTTTTTGCTTTGATTGCTTTATGATGCTTTTAAGAAGAGTTGCCAACCTTTCTAAAAGAAAATTTCCCTTAGGAATCGACCCATAAGTTCAAATAATCATACTTGATCTAAATAGACTTTTCAAGGTACGTGATGTAGATCATTTTATTCCATGAGGAGTTTTGTCCCTCCTCTTCTTCCAGAGTATTGCATTTCCTTATTATCTTTTTCCCCTTTTTATTTTTTTTTCTTTTTGTTATATTTTTCTATTTATTTCGTGGCTTTACTACTTTCTTTCTCCTTTTCTTTTCTTTTTTTGAAGGGTATTTCAAGTTTTTGGAAACTCAATTTTATTTTGCATTTGCACCTAAATGCTAAGCATTTTTGTGAAAATGTTGAGTAGGAGATCTACCTCTCGTATTTCTCAAATTTTTTCATGTGCTACACTGTAAAGGGTGATCCTTAATTAGGATTTACAACAAAGATTCCTTAGGCTCAAAAAAGGTAGCAAAAGGAACAAATTTCTATATTAATGAAAGGTGTGGAAAAATTTTCAATTTTCATCTCAAGCATAACTACTTAACCAAAAAGGTCATTCCTCCTTAAAGAGATTTTTGGATACATCTTAAGCACCTTAATCACACGATGTTGCAATTGAATTTTTTTCTATTTCTTTTGTGTTTCCTTGTATTTTTTCTTTTTTTTTTTTCCAACAATTCCTATATGCACTCCTTTTTTCTCTCTATATTTGCAAGCATGTTTTGTTTTTAACTTCATCAACAATGGGAAATTAGATAACTCAAAGATTCATGTTTGCAAGGAAGATTTTATCTTTACTATTTAAAATTGGCAATGACGGTATTGGGCTATTTAAAATCATCATAAAGGAATATTGCTTGAAAGATTTTATTAGGGACATGGGGTATTTTTGTTCAGTAATCATGCCTTA
>JBBYHK010419977.1:8681-20831 GCA_038382065.1 Adansonia grandidieri
AAATATGCTAGGTATTGATATCACATCTTAGGTATCAATACCAACCCTTATCTATCAATACTACATGCGAAAATTTAAGTTTTTGGCACTATAAGGCCTTGTATCAATACTTGTGCACCAATATAACTTGTATGCACTTGTGGCTTCTCGATTTTCCTTAACTTGGTCACAAACAGTGGAAAATTGATCCATGTATTCATTTGAGTGACCTTGGTGACACCATGAAAAGTGGCCTTTAATACGTTATTTTTTATATTTTCCTTTAATACGAAGCATAGGCATTTCAGACTTTTCCAAAAAAATTTTTAGCCTAGTGCCGTGTCACTGAATAGTGCTTGGCTACATAGGACCTGGCAATCATCCTCTAGTTTTATTTTTTTTTAATTTTTGATTTTATCATTTTCACTTAAGTCCTAGGATGCCAACAGTTGGCTTGGACGAAACGAGGTGTCTATAGTTATAGTAAGCTATCATTATTTATAAATTCTCAACTTTATCTCTTACAGATAGTTTTTGTAAGGTTTATTCATTTCTATTTTCACATCTTAAACAGTGAAGAGATCAATAATCTTTATGGACAAATTAGTTATTTTGGGTATGCAAAACTTTCTAAGACCATGGAATAAAGCAAAAAACAGAAAATACTGTCATGAAAACAACATGGACTGTAATGTGATAAAAGTTATTGTAAAATATCTAACACTAAGTTAGGCTTTTGTTATTGCAAATGGTTTTATTATTGGCTAATGCACATCTATTAAAGTAAAAAAGTTGGAATTTTCTAATCAACGTCTGAGTTAATTTCATCTGCTATTCATCTCAAAAGTTAAATTTGGTTACAAACTTACTTGCTTGTACTTCCAAATTTACAATAATAATAAAAAGTGATGATATCCTTTTAAAATATTACATCGCATAAATGGTTAAAATTTTGTGTGGTTAAAGATAAAAAAAATGTGGTACTTCGGTCTTCATAAATGTAAAGTCTATAGCTTCTTTATTCTCACTAATATAAATGCAGCCTTATATTATGTTGTTTCCCAAGTTCAGATGGCAATATTTAAGATAATAACTTTAGGGTGTGCAAGTGAGTTCTCTTTATCTTTATTTGAATAAGATATTAAAGAAGCATAATTTTACTCAAAATTTCAACTCTTATTGAAATTACATTCTGGAAAAAAAATTCACAATTTAATGCTTCGGTATTTGTTGTTTTGCTTAACAAAAGTAAAGTCTAACTTTATATTTGTATCTCTTTTTTCTTCACCATTTATTTTTTGAATGGAGATCTGTTTAGTCCGCGAGAGAAAAACAAGAAAGTTCTAATCTTAATTTACATTTAAAACTCAATGCTTTTGTTAATAATTAAAAATGGACTTAGACATTAACCAAAAATTATTGATAGGGTTTTTAATATTTTTGGTTGAATGGTGTTTAGTTAACATTATATTACTAAAAAAAATAAATCCTAATTCTTTATTATTATTCTACAATAATAGGTTTTCTAATCCTAAATGAAGACTGGTATTTATAGTAAAAAAGATTAGACTGGGGAATAGATAATCTCGTTCTAGTTAAGTTTTTCTTTTGGAAAAGCGTATGGGGTAAAGGAGAAAGGCATTTTATCTGAAGAAATTTCTTCTTCTTTTGTGGATTTTTTTTCTTTTCTTTTGATTTGTCTATTCAAATATTTTGAGAATGATTGATATCTTTTTCCCCCTTAACAGAGTCATGGAAAAAAATGTTCAATGAATTTTAAACAACTTTTGTGCGAAATTACTCATGCCAAAAGGTTCCGAGATCCAATAAACCAAATAGTTCATAATGTTGATAATGAGTATAGGGTTGTTATTCGCATGGAACCGATCAATGAATCAATAATTGTAATGTTTATCTTTGTTCATGACGAATTTAGTGTCAATAAGAAATAGACCAAAAGACTTGCTACCCTGTCACATCAGATAATATGAAAGAAATGCTTGGAATTGATATTGATGATTACAATGGTGGCATGAAAGAAGAATACAAGGCTTTATACGGTGAAAAAAAAAATCAATTCTAGACAAGCTGTGTTGTTAGAACAATATTAGAAAACCTATGATTAACTCTTGATAAAATACACAAATCAATTCCATAAAAGAATTCTATTTAAGGTTAAAGTGATGGAGAAGTTATGTGCTTTGCTTGCTCAACTTTGATTCTTATATGAATAATTTATGCTTTAAGATATGAAATCATATGCTACAATGTCAAGGTTTAACAGTATGTTTGAAAATTTATTAGTAATAGTTTAATCTTTCATAAATTGGAATCAATTTCAAAGTCATATCGAGCTACATAGAATGCTATCTAAAATTTGATTTTTACTTTTTATGCTATGACATAAGTTTCTTGTTTTATGGTATGAAAGTTTATTACGGTTAGCGTTTTTGTATATTAACTCTTAAATTTATGTAGTAACTTTAAAACTGATAGTAATACACGATTATGATAAAAATACTTAAGCATAATAGCTTTTGAAATGATTATTTATCTACTCAATAAAAAATGCCTTGCATATGTGCGATATAAAAATTGTTAAGAAAAAGTTTATTCTTCAACCCTCATATGTATCACAAATACATGCATAATAATAATAATAATAATATAAAACCAGAATAAACATGGCATCTGTCAAACCATTTATTAATAGAAGTTATAGCATACACAAAAAAAGGTCATAAGCACAATAATGGTTAAAGCATTTATACACAAAAGCATTGTTGTTCCATTAACTATGATATGTTAAAGAAAAGTCATTGTCTTGAATAGAGTTAAGCTCAGTGAATAGAGTTAATCGTTATAATTCTAATCAGCATGACTCTTTTAAAACACTTCAAATGGAACACGTTTAACACATGCATAAGTGGAAAGGCATAATGCAAGCGTTAATGGAATGGCATGAAACGACATAAACACACATGTTCATACGATCGCACGTAAATTGTAATATGCTCCTAAGTAAAGGCTACAAATTTCCCATAAATGACTAAGTGAAATGTCATTAATACTACCAAAAATTTAAAATTCAAAATGAACAACATCTCAAATCCACTTAAACATCCTCTTTTCTCTTTTTCAAATATTTAGGTATATAATGGGAATTAAAGAACATAGACCTCCCATAACGATAGGAAGATGTACACCCATAACCAATAAAAAATGGAACAGAAGTCGTAACCAACATCGTGTAAAACACTTATGCAGATACATGCAAACATATTAAACATATTTAAAGCAAACAAAAACTCCTTTTATTAATATCAGTGTGCTTAAAAGATACAAAGTTTCTTCAATACATTAGACTATTTCACTACTAGTTACAAATATAATACACAATGTTACTCTTCCACCTACAACATCGATATGTTGCCTTTCTTGATTAGCTCAAAGACAAGATGTCAAATAGCCTTCAAGGTTTTACCTTTTACTACTAGGAGGAAAACCATGTCCACGAGGCAGTTGAAGAAGCTTAAAGAGACGTCTATGACCAAATGAAAAGCCTCACAGCCATCAACATATCTCTTAGCCAAATCCTTTGTCTTTGTTAATGTTGTAACCAATCATTTAGATTGCAATTGAGACCTACAACCTTTATGGACGTAGGTTATAATAATCAACAATAACAAAGAACTTCTTTATAATAGCCAATAAAACAACTCTTGAACATTGCTCCACATACCTTTTCGAACCTTCTCACAGTTAAACTTATCAACGCTATCCTTATTTTTTAAAACAAAAGCTTAGTACCTTATATTGTTTCCTTTTGCATAACATAATCAACCAACATACCCTTTAGTTGTAGCCAAAAGACAAACAACCCCAATTGATCCTCGAATTTAATCTCTTTTCAATATGTGGCTTGCATGTCTTGTAATATGTGCCATCGTTATATCATGTATTTTCCAAACAACTCAATCAAATCTCATCAAATTCCCTCAAAAAATATAAGCCTAGGGTTAAACCCTAATGAATACATTCAACAGACAATTTAATAAAAAATGTAGTTAACTTAATAACAAAATTAGCAATATGTTATGACCCTACATTAGGAAAAGGGAATGTTGTTTCCACAAACTCATTCATTGTTAGAATTCAAAGCAAAAACTCGCTACAAATTCTTGTTTTCAAATCTAACCCAAAAAGGAGACAACAATTTTTTACAAAATGGATGCTTAAAATGTGATAATTATTATGAAAAATTTAAAATTCAAAACTAACAAAATATCTAATCATACTCATACTTACTACTCTCCCCAATGCCACAAGTGTTTGGTAGAAGTCATTGATTTTGTCAAAATAGCTTGCACAGAAAAAACGACACCTTATGCACATAAGAGTACAAAGCATATGATAAAATCATCTCGCGAAATCCAGACAAGAAAAATGAATATGGCGATGAAAATAATTTTCACTTGTACAAATATGATATTAATTATCACATATTAAAGACAAATATAAAGCACTACATTACAATTACCATTATCACAAATAAATCATTTTTACATATTCAAGTATGATATCAATCATTTTCACTTAAGTTACATGTGTACGTGGGAAATTGTTTCACCATTTTTTAGATACAGGTAAGAAATTTGAAGTAAATGTTTAAATTATCTTGCTATAAATAAAAAGATGAATGGAATTAAATCACTCAATGCCATACAAAAAGTGTTAGAAATAACTTTACCATATCCGTATATAACATAAGGCGTTACATTTGAAAAGAACTAAACAAGCAACACTACTTAAGCTTTAAAGAATAACCAACCTACAAAAATCATTAACAAAAATTAATGCAACCAATGAAGGTACACCCCCATAACAGCAAGAAGCTGTACACCCATGACCAATAAAAGATACAACAAAAGTTGTAACTGAAAATGTGTACATTGGTAATAAATATACATGCAAATGCTTCTATTTTTGAGAAGCTTTATTAGAAATTTTGTTCATGCTTGCCTCTATTATAAAGACTAAAACTCTTTTTTACTATAATGTGAATTGATAAAAGTGTTGGATAAAATTTTTGTATGCTTTGACTTTTCCTAAAATATAACATTTGAGATAATTTAGAAAATTACTTTAATATATTGGTAACCTTTTTATTATCTATAGACGTTTGAGATTTAAATATAAAAAATATTATTATGTATACACATTTAAGATTATAATAATCCAAATAATAAACGTTTGAAATTATAACAATTCAAATGATATTATATTACTATCTTAGAAATTACCTCAAATAAACTTGTTTTGAATATGTTCATCATATGATTTTTGGAATTTACCCATTGTTTGTTTACAAAATTTCTGAAGCAAGAAAGCTTAAACACTAATAGCTAAATAGATCTTAAATTTTTAATTTAGACTAAACCCAATCTATTAAGTTTGGAATTTCTTTTTCTACTAAAATCAAGATATTTTTAATTGTAATGGCCATAAATTTTTTTGATCCATGTTTATTTGCACAAACCAAACAAAAAATTAGATTAAAAATTTTAAAAGTAATTTTTGTATATTAATTAAGTGCTTATACTGGCTTACAAAGTTTAATTACATTTTCTTATTATGCATATTTTAAATTAAATAAACATAATCCTAAAAATCAAATACATTAACAAATTAATTTAGTTCCTTTATGCTTTTCAAAACTAACTTAGTTTTACTTTATATATATATATATATTTCACAAAAAAAAAAAACTATCTATAAACATTAATTTTCATTCCAATATTCACTCAAAAGTTGGTGTCTATTAAGAGAAAACAATAACATCATTCAAGCCGATTTAAATTACAGTCGGTGACTCTCAACAATAAAATTAAACTAATTGGCCTTGAAAAAGTGCAATAATCGCCAATTTTAGGTCTGTTCTCCTTTGTAAATTTCTTCCAACCACTAGAAAAAGCCTTGTTCTTTTGACTGTAGATGTATTTCACTGTCCATGTTTTCCTTTGGTTCGAGATTGAGAAAATGAGCATCGTTTGCTAATGAGAAAGATGTTGCACTGCAAACGTGCTGGGAACATGCTACATTGTATTAACAATGCAACTAATTCTATATCTCTTATACTTTAACACATAACAGCATAGTTTTGCACTATTATCAGTAAATAAGGTGACTTCACAATTGATCGACTCATAATCATTCAAATTACGGACGTCTTTCCTCGTCCACACCTTCAGTTTCTTCTTTGGTCTCATCATCAATTTTATCATCCTCATCACTTTCATTACCACTAATCTCTATCAGTAGAGGCCTGTTAAATGGTCCAGCTTCATCTCTTCTTCGCCTCCAATCTGTTCATTTATAAAAGTTTGCCATCACCAATAATTTCATAAAGGCATTGTTAAAAAATAAATAAAATAACAAGAATTTTGCACGTGCCATGTCTACTCAAAAGATCATCTGATGTTACAATGGTTACAGTTCTATTGTAAATGAAAGTATAAAATATGACATGCCCATTACATCTGAAATTGATTAAATCCCCATATTGTAAGAAATGTGCTTTGGTAAACAATCGCCAACCATTTGTGAGATATAAGGTACCGTGAGGATGTCTTATAATATCCATCTTAAATACCTCTCCCACAACTCCATGGACAAAAACTCTTAGAGGAACTTAGAATGTAACGCATAAAACATCTCACAACTAAATGAGGTAACACCTGGCATATAAAAAAATTAAACCAATCAAAATACATATGCAAAAGAAATTATTCACTTACAGACGTGCATAAAGGAGACAACACAACATCTACAGTTTATTAAACATGTATTGTACTGAAAATCACACATTAGCTTATATAATACAATCCATTATCACATTGGTTTTAGTAAACACATATTGTGCTGATAACTAATCACAAAACATCTCCATCAATTTGTAGAGTTCTACAAAATTATTTTTTGGTTTAGTTTTCTCATTACATGTAATAATAAGAACCGATTAAACAAGATTAAACCAATATCTAAGAAAATTATCCTGTTTGTTTTTCGTTTCTCCATATAAAATAAAAATCAAATCCTAGGTTTGAATAATGAAATCATCTTTTCTTACTATCAGTTATAACCATTAAAATAATAGCTTTGCCTCAAACATAGCATCTCAAATAAAAAATAAAACTAAAATGCCTATTCACCGAACGTAAAAATAAAAATAACCATTAAAAATAATAGCTTCGCCTCAAACATAGCATCTAAAATAAAAAAATAATACTATTAAAAAAATCAAATGCCTATACACCATAAATGATTTGGCAATGAACAGGGAATATACAAACCTAAATAAATGAAACGAAAATAAACACTGAAAAAAAGGGCACTAACAAACCATTAAAAATAATCACAACATCGGAAACATCGTTGAATGAGTATATAACATCTGGGCATCAAGAAATGAATAGAATCCATTGAATAAAGCATAATCTTACGAAACTATTCACACGAAATGCTTTTTCTAACATTATCTTGAAGAATTGTGCAGCATGGGCATCAACTTCTATAGATTTCTCCTGATTCTTTCCTCCTTCGGTAAATGCGGTTTAGCCTTTTACAAGACTTCAACAACAAACGAATGGACAACTTTTCATTATTTGTAACCGACGATTTACAATAGGGGAAGGTGATAAATTTTTACTATAGGTTTTGATTGATTGGTGGTTGAGTACTTTACTCTTGGTTAGTGAGTGTAATTATGTAGGTTAAAGTAACTAGGTTGGACTAAGTTTTGTTTTAGCATAATTTCTTTAATTTACTCTATTTTTAAATGAGGCCCATATATATTTCTTTTGCTTATAGAGTTAGGTTTTTGCCTATTGTTTTAGTTATGTTTGTTAGTTTTGCTGGCTAAGGATCGATGGTTATATTAAGAGTTTTATATTTAATTCTGAAAATTATTTTGTAAAACTTCAAGTACATCGTAATTCTATCTACTTTTGGACTAATTAGGAAATAGATATGTTTCAAAATATTCGAAATTGGATGCTTTTGAACCAATGGTACCATTGCTGGTTGCCTTTCAAACTGTTTGAAACTTAATGGACTTAAACTATTTTATTTAGATGCCTTGGATGTTTCCTTTGTAACAGTTGGCGCCTTTGAATTGATAATGCCGTTCTTGGTTGCCTTTTAAGTCATTTTAGATTTGAAGGACTTGAGTGGTTTTAATATGTTCTTGGGACTTTCTTATGAATGTTTTATCTTTTCAATGGATATATTATTCAATCATTATTTTAAACCAATTTCATATTATGGATGTGTACATTGGCATAGAGTCTAGTTAAACTATGTTGGTGGGGATTATCTCAACTCTTCCATTATTATAGCAAAACCTTGCCAAGCCCTGTTGCATTTTGCTGTATCATATGTGAATGATGATGTTAGGAGAATTGCTATTTTGGCATTAAGGTTTGTCCTTTACTCATAACCGAAATAGCTGGGTGTTGTTTTCCTTCATCTGTTTGTGGTTGATGTTTGTAATACCTTTTTCACTATATTATTCTAGTAACAGGTATTTCATGTATTGGCTCAGGATTGAGTAGAGCCATATCATTGCTAAAACCCTTGACATTAGATGTTGATTTTTTTTCATCAAGGTGCCTTTATTGCAATGGAAATGATTATGGTCTAGATCAATAAAGCCAGTGATTATCGTGTTGGAACATTCAAGTATACTACTGTTGCACATATATGCTTTTAACTCTTTTTTATTCCCTTTATCTAAATGTCAGTTAGAAAAAATTATACTTGATAAGCAAAAAAATATATATGTAATGAGCAAGATGGTAACAATCTTAGCCTCTAGGTTCCTTCATGCTGGTGAAAGGAATGTACAATAAGATTGCTTTCAAAGACAAAGCATGATAGAGTCACCACGATTGTTGGTTTTGCTATTTTTAACCAATATTGGTATTGGTATCCTCTCGTTTATTTTATGAGCTTGTCATTAGCTTTTATTGGACCGAACTACAACCTGAAGGTTCCAAGATTTAAGTTCTTATCACATGCAAACTTTCGCTTTTTGAGTATCCAAATCAACTACGGTCCTACAACTATATCAACTAATAAACTTCCAACTGCTGTCCCTTAAACGTCAGAAAAGGCTAAAGCTAGGGCTAAGATTGTTGGTTTTGCTATTTTTAACCAATTTTGGTATTGGTATCCTCTCATTTATTTTATGAGCTTGTCATTCTCACCCATAGCTTTTATTGGACCGAACCATAACCTGAAGGTTCCAAGATTTAAGTTCTTATCAAATGCAAACTTTCGCTTTTTGAGTATCCAATTCAACTATTGTCCTACAACTATATCAACTAATACACTTCCAACTGTTGTCCGTTAAACGTCAGAAAAGGCTAAAGCCAAGGCTAAGAAACAAACAGAACAAAAACCAAACGTTAGAAAATGATTTTTGGCAGGGTTGTCATCTATGCTCCAATTAGGGACTGAACCAAAACCTGAAAGTTCCAAGATTTCAATTCTTATCACCTGCAAAAACTTCACTTTTTGAGTATCCAAAAACAACTATTGTCCCATGACTACATCAGCTATTAAACTTCCAACTACTATCCCTTCAATGTCAGCAAAGGCTAAAGCCAGGGCTAAGAAATAGGCAGAACAAAAGCCAAACATCTTGAAATGATCTTAGGCGGGGTCATCATCTTCTGTTCCAATTTGTATAAAATCAAAATCATCTTCTAAAAAGGGTGAGAAAGCTAAGCAAGTAAGATTCATGAACTTATTATCCTTATTTTGTGGCTACATCTATCTGTCTAATCCATTTGAACATTATTTAAATCTTTTTGTCTTTTATTATTTAAATTATATAATATAAAACTTTAGTTTGGTAAGGGATTTTTTAAACCGGGCAATATTTTAATTTCTTCGATTAACCCGTCGCTACTTTTGACTGCTCCCTTCTCGTTGGGTGATCGACCCATTCTTAGACTTGATGAACTCCTGTCGCGTTGAATTAAACTCCGTTTCATGCCCTGCTGCTTGTTAATGGTTTTAAAATATTAGAATATATTATAAGTCATAATTGGGTTCTGTTAAGCTTGGCACTAAATTTCATCATAGCACTAAAAATAAAACGAACAAAAATCTCTTTTATTAGAAGGATTGAATTTTTTTTTAAAAATTTATTTGTCCCTTATTCATTCTTTATTTGTATATGTATGGCTAATCTTGTTTTTGCATCTTAATATTTTACATACAAATTATATATAACATGTTAAAGACTTGAGTTTTGTAGCAATCTTAATATTGCAACCTAATTTATTAAATACTTGATAAGATTGGAGGAATATTAATAGTAAGTTTCTAAACCTTATTATTTTATTCTAAAAGGGAAAAAAATAATTGCATGCAAGGGACTCAAAAAGCTATAAAACTCCATAATATATTTTGCATCAATTGACATATTTGATTAGATTTCACTTATACTATGAATACATATTTAGGGTTTAAAAATGTCATTACATTAAATAAAAAGATTGATTTAAGTACTTTATGCTTAGTAAATCAGTCTAATTTTTATAATTTTCATTTATCTTACAAATATTATTACCAATATCAACTAATGCATCAATATTTATGCCTGTGGCAATGCGCGGGCATCTTTTGCTAGTAAAATGAAAAACTTTGAGGAATGTGTGGTCCAGTATAGTAGAAAACAAGCAAATGAAGCTACTCATAAGCTCGCTTGTTTCAGTTTAACTTGTAATAAGAATATGTATTGGATTGAAGAGTACCCTGCTTTTCTTTACCAGACTATTATATCTGATGAAATGAAATTCCATGTTTACTAAAAAAAGGGTCATTTGTAGATTTTTAGTTTTAATAAAATTTCAATATCTAATAATTTTAAATAAAAAAAACTAAAGCTATAGGTGAAAATCATTGAATATTTCAACTCTTTAATCTTGTTGGTGAAGTTTTAAAATATAAGATGGTTTTTTCAGAAGTCAAACACCAAAACAAAAACTGATTGTTGTCAAGTAAAGCTAATGAAACCAACGTGGAGGGTATACTGAATTTTATCCTAGTCTTGGTGTCACTTTTGGACTTAAATTGGTGCTTTTAGCCTTTGCAACCTATGCTTAGGCCCATCTAATTCATTCCGAGAACAACAAAAATCACGAAGAGTTTGATAGGATTTACTGCCACTAGCATGCCCAGGCGTAACAAGTCATCCTCATTAGGGACACTTCATACTAGAGACCAACTTTAACGAATTCCTCCCCTAATAGTAATGTGTTGGATTCGAAAATGACTGTAAAATATAGATATGTGTCTTATATAAGTATGTTTGACTTTTTTAAAAAAATTATACATTTAAAAGATTATATGTTCACAGTCATATTTAAATATATCTAAAATACAAATATTAAATAAAGTGTTGGGCACAAATATATATATATATATAAAGAGTCCAGATAATATAGGTAAAAAATATGGTAAAAGATGGAAGGCCTAGTTTTTGCTTCCTTTACTTTATATATCTGAATTTGTCTATTTTTTATTTTTTGGTATAAGAATGTGTCTATAAATTACCTATGCACTATCATAAGGTAATTATAAAGAAAAGGAAATAGAGTAAAAGGCTTATACGAGGTGTTCGTCATCATAGACTCAGAGCGAAGACATGTTCTTGATTAACAGCGGTTAGAGGTACATTCTTAATTAGATTCTTATATGTGGCATCAAAGCCAAGCTCTCTAGCTTTGTTCTTAGGATCATCTAGTAAATCTTGTTAAAAAATGAAATAAATTATCATGCACATTATCAGTGTATAGTCAAGCATGAAAATTTGATTAAAAGAGAAGGGTTGAATCAGGAACAAATATGGCATGAAACGTCCATATATTTTGCTTAAAATCAAGGAATGTTGTATGATATATTGTATTTTATTGAAAATTATGGGTTCATTGAATTTGTGCTTGAATGACGTTAATGAAGCATTGTTTTAATCAAAATAAGTCTTGTATTTATTTTTCATGTTACGAACAAGAGTTAAGTGTTTGTTAAATGATCAATATCTTAGTCATGTTGTTGTGTGTTCCTTAACAAAACCATTAAAGCATGAGGAATTAAGACAAA
>JBBYHK010420088.1:0-22488 GCA_038382065.1 Adansonia grandidieri
ATAGCAAAAGAACATAACAAGAGAGCTTCTGCATTTTTTTGCTGTTTCTTTGAATGTTGTGGGTTGCGACAGTTAAAAGACAATAGAGGTTTCTTATAGAAGGAAAGGATGCAAAAGTAATATGGAGGGTGGTGGTTGAGATTCTTCTTTATTGTTTTTTCTTGAAGTGTGCAGTGTACACTGTTTTTTTATATTGACATAATTCAATTGTCCATCATTATTTACTTTTTTTTTTTTAATCATATAAATATCTATATTATTCAAATTCAAGTTTAAATATTATACACATATATATGTTTAAATAAATATGTTTAATTTTATAAAAAATTTTATATATTTAAAAATTATTATATTTTTTTATTTATATCTAAATATATATTAAATTAAATATTAGATACGATATTTCAAAAAAAATAAAATATATTTATTATAACGTTGTTCTTTTTTTTTTTTTTTCCCTCTTTTTCACGTAATGGATAAAGGTGTAGGGCTAACAAACCAGTAATCATTACTATTTATTTGATCTTCCCTCAATCTAGTAATTGCATAATATTGGATAAAAAACAAAACTATATTTAATACTTAATAATACAGTTGTTACTGCATCTTTGGCTTTTGATTCCGCTTTAATATTTCAATCTTTATGATCTCATCTACCTGCATTGAGTGAAAAACATAAAAAGATGATAAATTCAACTCCTTGGTTGATATTTTTCACATAGGTTGTTTAATAATGAATGCATTACGATAAATACAATATATTTAATTGAAATTTTTTTTAATTTTAAATTTAAATTTAATTTAATTAATTCATATAATTATATTTAGAATATAAATTAAGTGATATCGATAAACATGAATTTAAATTTCATACATATTATATATCTGCATTTTTGGGAGTGCATAGCCTTGACTAAGTTTTTATTAGCAAAATGGTGGGTAATATTAAATAGGAGAAAAATTGTGGAGTCAGGACCATAGAGTAAAACTAAATGATGGTGTACCCTTCAGTAAAAGCAAAGCATGTGATACCTTTTTCTTAATTTTCTCCCCTTTTACACTGCACCACTTCTCTTTCAATATCTTTGACTATATATGTGTATGTGTTTGAAACATGTATTATACTGCATATACAGAAAGATAAATTTACAGACTTCCTTTTTCAATTTTGACAGCTTTGTTATTTTTACAGAATTGTTTATAATTAAGTTACATTACTTAGATTCGAAGATTAGTCTTGAATATAAATATGTATCTAATGCAAAAATATATTCAAATTTGAAGAATCGTAATTTCGCACCCATGCATATGATTAATTGATGAATTTATCTTATACAAAAATATCATTTACATAAAAATGAAGTATCAAGTTGCTTTTGGATTAATTAATTCCATTAATATGTTGGGTTAGATGACCTGAGATCTCACAGAAGTACCATGTGACACTTGATTATGATAGTAGTTGTTTCTTTTTTCTTTTTTTTTTTTTTCGATAATATGGTAGAAAAAAGAGAAACGTAGTCTGAAATCATTGCAAAGGCAAGAGATGCATGTGACCGTGAGCATCTTCAACTTCCCATGCCTTAATTACAGGGGATGATTGATATTCTTAACAAGGGAAGTCTCCTGGGACTCACCTAATTATGAAAGATGTTCTAAAGCGGTAAAAAAGTTGCCAAAATCTGAACCGAAAAAACCATATATCTGCTCCGATGAAGAAATTATGCTTCCTATATACACAAATCAAACCTAATTAAGTTATTTAATTGCTTATAAAAAAAACATTTAACAAATTTTACTTTAAAACTTTGTCCTTTTAAGACATTCAAGTTCTTGTGCCACAATGCTGAATATAGCTGCTGCTGATGCTGTGCACTTAATTTGATCATTTGGATAACAAATTTTTGGTCGCTTTTTTTCCCTTTTTTTTTTTTTTTCCCTCTTCTTGGTTTTGATTTGTCAGTTTGGCGATCATCAAGGAGCAATCAAATGATACATGTAAAGCTGTTGAAAGCTGCATAGTCTGTCAAACTTTTGTGTCAGGTTGCCTTTTGTTAGAAACAAAAGAAATTAAAAAATCTAGTACTTAAACTTCAAATGCTAATGGAAATATTAGACTAAGAAATTAATGATTTTGTTGGTTGCCGACAGGTCAATTAAACATTGCAGAGCTTGTCAATTTCTACATAAGAAAAGAAACCATTACTATTGCAATTATTATTATTATTATACAAAATAAATAACAGCTTAAAAAATTAAAAAATTAAAAAATTATAGATATTGATATTCAAATATACGGAATAAGCAAATCTGTCACCATATATTTATATAAATTAGTCCATGTAGATGTATCATATATGGTTCTGGGAAAATGTAGGATATTGAAATTTAGTTAGAAAAATCTTTGAAATTTCCCACTTTCTAGATAATGTTAATCCTTAGGTTATTCCATGTTATACAATTTTAAAGTTCATTTCCAAAATATTTCAAGTGCTAGTTTGTTTTTTTGGTAAATTAAGAGTAGTTATATCTCATATAAAAAAAATTAATAAATTAAATTAAATAAATAAAAATAATCAATAAACTAATATATAACTAAACATATTTAATATAAAATTTGATTAAAATTTTGAATATTAAAACTTAAAATTGAAAATTTTAAGATTCTAAAACTTTCTTTTTAACATTGAGAGTTTGAGGCATATGTTCTAAATCTTTTACTTAATTTAAATTTTTCTAAAGTAGAAACAAGTTTCAAGCATACGAATAAAAGATACCACTTTGTACTAAAGATTATCTTTATTTATCATTAGTAAAGTCTTTATATTTCATAAATAAAATTAACGGGGGATAATGTATATCTCTTGATATATTAAAAAAAATAATTTCATAAATTAAAAAAAATTTTATCGTCAATGTATAAAAATCGATATAATAGGTTAGTATACATCTTTTACTTTGGGTTGGGCTCTAGGACTCTCGGAATGGATGTTTGGAGCCGAAAAAAATGCAAGTAAGGCCCAAACTGATGGGCCATTGAATCCATTATAACTAAAGACTCAATCTTTTAAATCCGAGTTGATTTTAACAAAAGTTCGTTTTTTGATTTTGCAGAGTAAAACATTTTGTGCGTTGAATTGGTACATTTCAGAGTCTTCATTTTCTTTGTCATAATCAATCGCCGTCCATTGGCATTTCGTAATGCTTCTCAGATCGAATGGAATTAAACCCAGATTATCAGCCAATTCTCTCTTCACTCTCAACCAATCTTATCTTCATTTTAACGCAAATCCCATTGATACCCAATCTCCATTCCCATCGTCAGAATCCCAATCTTTCATGAAAACAATCTGTTCTCAGGTCTATGAATCCTATCACAAACGAGCCCACTTAAGATCTTCACCTCCTAAGCTCAACCTTAATTACAATCCTTATTCTTTGACCCATGAACAAGTCATTTCCGTCGTTGCTTTTCTGGCACATGAAGCTGGTTCCATGGTTGCTCTCAGTTTCTTTTACTGGCTACTAGAGATCTCCAAGTTTAAATATTTCATGAGACTTTACATTGTGACTGCCACTTCTTTGATTAAAAATGGCAACTTTGATAAAGCCAATGAAATAATGCACTGTCTGGTAAGGAATTTTGCCGAAGTTGGGAGGTTAAAGGAGGCTGTTGGGATGGTTTTTGAGATGCAAAATGATGGCTTGAAGCTAAATGCTGAAACGTTAAATTGTATCTTGGGGGTTGGTTGTGAAATGGGGTTGCTTGATTATTCGGAGAAAGTGTTTGATGAAATGTCTGAGAGAGGTGTCTCGGGGGATTTTAGTAGTTATAAATTGATGGTTGTTGGGTATTGTAGAACGGGAAGGGTTGCAGAGGTTGATAAATGGTTGAGGGAAATGCTTGAAAGAGGGTCCATTGTTGATAATGCTACTTGCACATTGGTTATCAGTTTGTTTTGTGACAAGGGTTTTGCCAATAGAGCATTGTGGTATTTTGATAAGATGGTGAAAAAGGGGTTTAAGCCAAATTTGATTAACTATTCTTGTTTGATAAATGGGTTGTGTGATAGGGGTAGTATAAAGCAAGCCTTTGGAAAATTGGAGGAAATGGTTAGGGAAGGATGGAAGCCTAATGTGTATGTCCATACCGCTTTGATAGATGGACTTTGCAAGAAAGGATGGACTGAGAAGGCCTTTAGATTGTTCCTTAAGCTTGTTAGGAGTGACAAATACAAGCCAAATATCCATACATATACTTCTATGATCAGTGGATATTGCAATGAGGAGAAGTTGAATCGGGCAGAGATGTTGTTGAGCAGAATGAAAGAGCAGGGATTGGTTCCTAACACCAACACATATACCACTCTCATTGATGGCCATTGTAAAATGGGAAGCTTTGAACGAGCATATGAATTGATGGATGTAATGGATAAAGAAGGTTTTTCTCCTAATATATGTACATATAATGCAATTATTGATGGTCTCTGCAAAAAAGGAAGGGTTCAAGAAGCCCATGAACTGCTTAGAGAAGGCCTTGTACAAGGGTTGCAGGCTGATAGAGTTACATATACCATTCTCATTACTCAGCAGTGCAAGCAGGCTAATACTGAGCTAGCTATGGCATTTTTCGGTAAGATGGTTAAAGTAGGACTCCAGCCTGATATGCATTCATATAACACATTGATTGCTGCATTCTGTAAGAAAAAGAAAATGAAAGAAAGTGAGAACCTTTTCAAAGAAGCTTTGAGGCTAGGATTGCTTCCAACCAAGGAAACGTACACATCCATGATAAGCGGGTATTGCAGAGATGGAAACATAAGCTTGGGACTCGAGTGTTTCAACAAGATGAATGACCATGGTTGTGTACCGGATAGCATCACATATGGAACTCTGATCAGTGGACTTTGCAGAGAGTCTAGGTTGGAGGAGGCATGCCGGTTATATGAGACTATGATGGACAAGGGACTCTCTCCATGCGAAGTAACTCGGTTGACGCTAGCTTATGAGTATTGCAAGAAAGGTGATTCTGCCATTGCCATGGTTATGTTGGAAAGACTAGAGAAAAAACTTTGGATGCGGACAGTTAACACCTTGATCAGGAAGCTCTGTAGTGAGAAGAAAGTAGGCATAGCAGCACTATTCTTTCATAGATTATTGGATAAGGATCGCAATGTTGATCGTGTAACTTTGGCAGCATTCATTACTGCATGTTATGAGACTGACAAGTTTGCTCTTGTTTCTGACCTGAATGAAAGGATCTCTGAAGGAATTGGTTAGTAGCAGCCTGGCTGCAGGAAAAATGAGCTATATTTGCCATCGGAATCTTGTCTTCTAAAACAGGTTCCATGTGTACATGAAGTTCTACTCGAGTGAGTCTTTTCTGAGTTCTTTTAAAAGAAGTTAAATCTTTTGATCCCTTTCCATAGGCAAAGATTCTTTAGTTCGTTCGCCTTCTGTGGCATTTCTGCTGTCAACTGAAAATTCGGAGGACCTACCTACTGTATAATCTAGTGCTCAAGATGTATTGAGGAATGCCTATTATAACTTTTTTTTTTTATATGAAAACAAGAATAAAAGCTTGCATCAATCAACATTGATGGCAGCCTGAATTGCCCTGTTTATCCTCTCAAAGTCTTAACAGATGTTATTAGTAAGTCATTAGGACTAGGAATGGGAGCTAAGTTAATTGAGCTGAGCTTAAACCATAAGAAGTTCGAGTTTGACAAAATTTGAGGTTTGAAGCTTAACTTGAGTTTGACTGAGTTTTATTTTTCAAATTCAAGTTTTATTCAACATAAAATTTAAAATACTCGAACTCGCTTGCTTAGACTCGACAAAGCTCATTTACTTAGTAAAAAATAAACTCAATTCTCATGCGTAATTTTAAACTTGGTTATTTATGTTCGAGTTCGTATTTGAATTTAAAATTTTTAATACTAATTAAAATAATAAAAGCTTGTTTAAACTTATAAACTACTTGAGTTAAGCATTAAGATATTTAAATTTGACTCACTCGAGTTAAAGCTCTACTTGACAATAATAAAGTTAGATTGAATATTTATCTTTAAATTAAAATCGAATAGCTTACAACTTTAAGTGTCTCGTTTATACTCTTGTAAAACCCAAGCCTCTGTTCGATAAAATAAAAGTGCAAGCTATTGTTAGTGTTACGATAATAGTAGTCAATAAAAAACAGACAAGTTTAGTTGTCTGATAGTAAATTCTTAGCCCAAGGATACTAGAATTCTTCTTATCATTTTAAACTATTCACCCTCCAAAATCAAGTTACGTGAAGGGTACCGCAGTTTGTCATTTTCTTTTGAACCTCCCAATTCTAACTGTGATGCAAGCCAAACTTGATTTGTCTTTAAATGATGTCAAACTTTCGTCATAAATTTCGTTTTTTATTCTTTTAAGCATCGGCTTAGCAGCCCATGTACCGTCAAAGATGTTACCTTTTTCTGATCAAATGGCTGATGCCTTTGGTGCGCCTCGCTTTCGTCACAACTTCCGATATATATATATATATATATATATATAATCATTTGTTTCTGCCTTTGAGCTGCATTGCATCTGTTTTAACTTTTAAGCAGCCACGATAATTAATTAAAGGGTATTACTATTTATAGGAAAACAAAAACACAAATCAATAACCAAAAAAAAAAATTATAAAAACCCATATGCTCCCTTTCTTTTGCAAAGCCCCGTCAGCATTTGGTACAAAGAACTGCTCCTCTCTCCCAATATTTGCTTTCAAGGTAAGACTTCTGTGCTTTAATTCGATCTCTCGTCTCTCATATTTCTGGGTTTCGGTTTATAAGCTGCATCGTCTCCGTTCGTCCCTTTAGCTACACTTTGAACTCATCGTCTCCATTAGTCCCTTTAGCTACAATTTGAACATTTCATTTTCTACCGAGAAAGAAAGGTTTTCTTCCTTGTTGGGTTATTGTTCTAGTTCAGATCTCTTTTGATAATAATGGATTTTTATAATTATCTTTATTACTCTTTTGACAGAATGAAAATCATATCATTTTGTTATTACTAATGGAATAAACACTAGGAGTATTAGGTAATTCTTGGTTTATGTTGATGGAATTTAGACCGTATATCCTTTATTTTTTTCATTGAGTTAAGCATAATCCCTGTTTATATGAGTGAAAACGGTTTCTGGTTTTAGGCTTCGCTTGATCTGAATGCTTTGTTTGCTTGAATCGATCACTTAGAGCTGTTTGTTAATATAAAAATGGATTTTTTTCATTGACAAATCATATGTAAAATTCAATCTATTGCCTTGAACGATCGCAGATACGATGACCTTTTTGTCACAGTAACACTATTATAATCTCCAGCTAATTGCTGAATGGGGCAAGTTTCCTTGATTATATATTTATGGATTAAGTAAATATCTCCAAAATGAAAAAAAAAAAAAACTATTTTTTTTGGGGTTGAGAAGTCTTCTTGCCTATTAATTGAATCTTGAACATGGCATGATTTTGTTGGACTTTGAGAAGAAAGAAATTTCTGAAGTGATGCATTTTCTTCAGCTTACTCGTCAAATGGCTCGATCTGCATTGGATGAAATGTCGGATTCTGGAGCTTTTATGAGAACTGCTTCGACATTTCGTAACTTCATTTCTCGAGACCCAAATTCTCATTTTCCACCTGAGTCAGGAAGGTATCATTTGTATGTATCTTATGCTTGCCCTTGGGCTTCTAGGTGCCTTGCATACCTGAAGATCAAAGGACTTGACAAAGCCATCGGTTTCACGGTTGGTGAATCAAGTTGATGTATTTTAAGCTCCTGTAGTTCGATTAGAATCCCTCATAAAGCTAATGATCTTTTTTGTTCAATCATTCACCAGTCAGTCAAACCCATATGGGAAAGGACAAAGGAAACTGATGAACATATGGGATGGGTTTTTCCCACCTCTAATACAGAGGAGCCAGGTGCTGAACCCGACCCCTTTAACGGAGCAAAGAGTATAAGGGAACTATACGAGCTAGCAAGTACGAACTATACTGGGAAGTACACGGTTCCTGTAAGTTCATAATTATTGAAAGCACCTCCCCAGCTCTCTTTCCCTCGGTTTCTTTGCTGCTTGTCCATGTTGCCTCCCCACCTCTCTTTCGCTTGGTTTTTTTGTTGCTTTTCCATGTTCAGAGTCTTTCAGTTTATTTGGTGCTTTCTGTTATATTATAGGTCCTATGGGACAAGAAATTCAAGACTATTGTTAGTAATGAGAGTGCGGAGATAATCCGGATGCTTAATACGGAATTCAATGATATAGCAGAGAATCCTGCTTTGGACCTATATCCTCCTCATTTGAGAGCTCAAATTGACGAGACAAATGAATGGATATACAGTGGAATTAACAATGGTGTTTACAAATGTGGGTTTGCTAGAAAGCAACAGCCTTACGATGAGGTATTTTTATGCAGTTGTTGTTATATTTGATTCAATGTGAGACTTTCTTGATCTTTACATTCTCGAACGAGTTGTATTAGTCTCTAAAGCATGTCTTGTTGTCGGACCAATCAGGCTGTAAAACAACTATATGAAGCTTTGGACAGATGTGAGGAGATTCTTTCGAAGCAGCGTTACATTTGCGGGAACAGTCTAACTGAGGCAGATATTCGACTGTTTGTGACCCTCATAAGATTCGACGAGGTATTTCATTGAAAAGGTTTCCATCTTTCTCTCTAAAAAAGAACGCATTTTGATGATGGAATTTGTTGTTTTACATACAGGTATATGCTGTTCATTTCAAGTGCAACAAAAAGCTTCTACGAGAGTACCCGAATTTGTTCAACTATACCAAGGACATTTACCAAATTCCTGGCATGAGCAGCACAGTGAATGTGCAACACATCAAGCGCCATTACTATGGAAGCCATCCTTCTATAAATCCATTTGGGATAATTCCTCTTGGCCCCAACATCGACTATTCTTCCCCACATGACCGCGCAAGGTTTTCCGCATAGACAGTACGTATCCCAGACCATAAGCTCTCACCGTTGCTGTCGACAACTTCTTACATCGATGAAGATGAATTAATTCTTGCAAATGTTGGTCGTTTCACTGTGTTCTTTGTTATACCATCAGTAATAATGAATTTCTATAAGCATGTAAAGTTCTTAATGGAGTTTCTTTCCCTTGGTTGAATTGCTGAGACATTTGATGTTTGAAGTTTTCCTACTGTTTTGATTTGCTACAATGACATTGGTTCTTAATATAGCATTACGTAGTTGAGGTTTGAAAAACTGAAATTTCTAAAAACTTTCTTAATCTAAAGATAAAATCGGATCAACATCTTAGCTTAATGTAAACCTGAAACTCAGAGACCAGCAAAATCTGGGAGGAATGATTCAATCTTGTTGATGAGAAGAGATGCAGACGGAGAGAGAAAGCTGAGCCTGCTGGCATTGCGAACGCTTCAGTCGCGTTCCGCCGCTGCTGCAGAGCGTCCTAACCGCCTCCGACTCTTCGGGGCACAGATACGAGACCAAGCACTCCGCTAGGGCTCGGTTCAAGTGCCGACACGCGGCGTCCCGTGTTGCTCCTGGTCCGAAACGTCGGTGGCACTCGCTTAGCGCCCTCTGGAGCTTCTCGCACCCTGTTCGATCGCCGCCGGCTTCTTCCATCTTTAATGTCCGCGCAACGCTTTGATCGCAAAGATCCAAATCTGAAATTAAAATATATATATATATATATATATATCAAACTTATGATTTATTATTGTATCGCATGCTAATAAGGACAAGTTTTACTTATCAATTATAATTGGTAAGAACATTTCATTTTAATTTGTTTGATTTTTATTAGATCATTATTGTATTAAATTTTATTTTTGAAAATCCGAGTAAAAATTTATTATGAGTCTCTATACGATAATGGAATGAGCATTTTAATTTTGTACTTTTAAAATTACAGTAAATAAAAAATAATAGTTAATGCTAAAAAATCATTAAATATGATAAAATCTTAATGTATTATTTGATGTGGAAATTAATAATTTATACAAAAAATATCTAAACCAGACCTTGGACCTAAACCTATTTTTATATAAAATATAAATTTTATATTACATAGATAACAACATTTTATCAGTATTTAAATGATTTTTTTAATATTACTAATTATTTTTCTTTATTTGTTAAAATTTTAAAAGTAGAGAATTAAAATATTAAATTAAATAGTATAAAGATGAAAATGTTCTTTTACTATAGTAAAAAGACTTTTAACATACTTTTAACAATTAATTCAAATCAAATTGGATTAGTTATTATGTTATAATAATAATAATAATAATAATAAAATATTAAACTATTTCGTTATTTTTAAGTTTTTAAATTTTATTATGCTTAAATAAACTTTTATATTTTAGTTTGTATTTACTTAAGTTTTATTTTAATTGAAAGTTTAATTTATATTAAGAATTTATTTGGGCAAAAATTAAAAGTTATCGATCTATTTTGTTAGAAATTAAAAATTAAAGTTTTATTTGAATGTAAATAGATTATATTCTTATTTTAATGTAATAAAAATATAAGAATTTATTTATATAAAATGATGAGTTAAAGATTTTTTTTTTTATTATTATGTTAACCTTATAGTTACCAATTTTGTTAAATATTTGCTATATCTCATGAAATTATAAAAATGGATTTTGAGAAGAAGCTTTAAAAGTGTTATTACAAATTTAAAAATTGTTTAATCAAACAATGAAAGATCAATTAATTTGATTTTATTAGGATTTTATGCTTAATGAACACAGTTTTACGATTAAACAAAAGCATGCTTTGATCATATTTAATTATTTTTTATATTATATAATTGTATCATATATATATATATATATAAAATTATTGTATTTACACTCAACAATAAACTGAGTGCTGTCACCAAATCAACCATTCTTGTTTTGAAGTGCTTTGATTGTGGTGGGAACCCATGTGTTCCTTTGGGTACATTGATCCAATAATTGCATTGTTGAATTTTTCCTCCATGGACACTTTCCATACTCACTTCCTCCTCCAGCCATCCATTTCTAATCTTTATTTATTTATTTTTTAATATTCCAAGCATTTCATACTCAATGATTCATACAATAATGATATACAAGTCATGATAAAAAATGTATATGAAATATGTTCTTTCCCAACTATACTCCAATTTTGATCTAATAATTAGAAAAGCCCACAGATGTTATTCCAAAAAAAAAAATAAATAAATAAAGACACAGAGTCATTATTATTATTTCAATTATGAGAGCTTATGTTTCCATGATTTTCATCTAACAGAGGGATGATACCATGGGATATGCAAGACTTAAGGAACCTATTTACATGTAAAGCATTCATTTTTTCAACGTAACAACCATTTTTATCAGATTAAAAAATATTTAAACTTAATTCGATGATTGTTGCATGAAAAAAAGTTAGTGTTTTTATGTATTAAATACTTTTTAAATCATTAAAAGATAAAATGATCTAACAAACTTTATATTTATCGGTTATGCATCTAAATAATTAAATTGTGTGACACTTATTTTACTTAAATATTAAACTTGATTAGATGACTAACGTACAGAGAAAAAGTTAATTTTTTTAATTACAAATTTTTGCCCTCTTAAAGAGTAAAATGATCAAAAAAATTAATATTCTTTAGCTATTTTTTTAAACCTCTGAAATATGTGATATTAAATTTGTTCAAATAATTAAATTTAATTTGATAACTATTACATAAAAATAATATTTTATGCATTAAGAATTTTTTTATTTTATTAAAATATAAAATAAAAATTTATTTAACCATTTTAAAAGATAGTCATTAACTATATTGAGGATTTGGATCCAATGATTGTTTGCTGTTCATTACTTTCTACTATCATCCAATTTCTTCCAACTTTCAAAATTTTGTTTGTTACTCTCTGCTATAATCAGTTTTGTTTCTTATAGATTTATATTGGTTTCCCATATCATGTTTCACTTTTAATTTTGGTTTTCTTTGTATGGAATTGATCAAGACTAAAATCAAGAGAATAGAGGAATTAAAGATTAAATAGCTTAAAACAACTTGGCACTTAGATAAATTAATCCTTAATTTTAAAAATCATTATTATATTATTGATTCAAAAAGTGGTTTACCATTGTGGAGCAATAAGTGCATAATAATACTAGTAATGCAAAATAGCACATCATACATCATGGATGAAAAAGAAAGAATAAAAAGGCGATATTTCACTCTTGTAGATAAAACCCATTAAAAGGAGAAAAGTAAAAGTGGGTAATGATAACAGATGAAAATATTTATATATTTGTATTATATTTATATATTTTATAATTATATTTAAAATATTTTATATATAAATATTGATATGTTAATAATTAATATTACATTTATATTAGATATTTATATTATTTTATATATTTTTTGTATTAAATTTTATTATATAATATATTTTAATTAATTTTTTTATCTAATATTATCAAAATCTTCTATCCAAATTAGACCTTATGTCACATACCCCACATGACATCAATGATAATGAACCGCCCTTTAAATCTTATTCTATTTCTAGTCTTATATTTATCTAATAATGAATCAACCCTTTAATCATAGCCTCATAAATCTTTTAAATATCTCAATAAACAAAAGATAAAAAAAATAAAATAAAATTGAAGGATTAAAAAAAAATATTATTACTGCTAAAATTCTTGAAAAACAAAATGGAATCAAAACCCTAAATCTCACCTCAAAATGAATAGGTGGGATTTTAATTATTTGAGAGAAGAATGTGTGCCACTTTTGGGGAGCAAATATGGATGGCCCCTAATTTTCCCCACCAGAATTTAAATTTTTCCCTTTGCACATTTCTTCCTTCATTATATTTTCTCTCTGTCATGCTTGCACTTTCTTTTTCCTCCATTATAATTGCCCAGCCATTCAATAAAAGAAAAAGAAAAAGAAAAGATAAAACTGCATAAAAGAAAGAAAGAAAAAGGTTTTTTTTTCTCTCTCCCAAATTTATATTTTTGTTCCTTTCTAAAAATCCCATTTTTAAAATAGTTCCTCTGTGATACAATATAGCAGTATTTTTTTTTCTTGGCCAAAACAATACAGCTAGTATCAGCGCAGTAGATATTTGTGGCCTTCTCTCTCTTGTTTGAGACATCTTTCCTTCCTTTCCTGAAAAGCTTCAATCTTTCTAAATTTAGAGCCTCTTTTTTCTTAGACATGTAAATGGAAAAAGATAATACATAGCAACAGTTTTGAAGGTTATTTTTGGGGGTTAACAAATTATGTGCAGCTGTCACTAGAGCATGAAAATCTCCAAAAGACTTCGCTTTGAGTACTTAATCCCAGCTCCACAATTGTTTTTAGGTGAGTTTTAGCTTAATATATGCTCAGGATTCTCATAGAGGTTGTATTTTTATCTGGGTTTGCTTATAGATTTGTCCAAATATTTTATCTCTTTCTTTTGAGTTTTTTATTTTTGGGATTTAATATGTTGAATTGGTGCTTTTTTACTTTCTGGGTTTAGATTAGTCCATTATTACTCAAACTCCCAAAATACCCATATTCGAAAGGTTCAATTTTTGCTGCACCTTCTTTTCAACATCCTCCAATAAAAGGGTATCTATTTTGGCTATTGTTTATCTCTCTACTGCTATCTAAGCTATTATCCTATTGGTCATATTTTCTTTCACTCTTTCATGCCTCTTTCAGCTTTGGAAGGATGATAACATTGTTCTATTTGGGTTGGCTTTCACTTTTGAAATATAACCTTGGAAGAACCGAAGAATTTCTTTTCATCTTTGGCCATTTGACATTGAATATAATGATGTCCTGTTTTTGTTTTTACTTATGCTTTTTGGGTGAATTATTGATGTGTTTCTGGATAGTTACTTGTTCTATCCATGTTTAATAAGTTGTTGGATTTACATTTCAGAGATTTGTTTTGTGTTAGCATTCTGTCCATGTAAGAGGTTAGAATGCACACAGCACTATAAACTTTGTGATCTCTCTCTCTCTCTCTCGATCATTTACCATTTGCAGTTGCTCTGGTTTACCATTTAGCTACACTTGTTTTTTATCGGCCCTTATGGAATTAATAGAGTTAGTATGATTCACATATACTTGTTTATCAATTTATTGAAAATCAACGTTTTCGTCTTTTGGTATTATAAGTGTAGGTATTCTCTGTGATTATGATAATATTTTTACTTTGGTTGCTTTATATCACTAAAATATACGCTAACTTTTGAGACAAATCGAATTATTATTGTTTAAGAGAGCTGAAAGATGGAGAGGGCCAGATCAGAGTTAAGATTTCATCACTCTGGATCAATAGAATCAGAGGAATCCGCGTTAGATTTGGAAAGAAATTGCTGCAATCGTCTTAATCTGCCTTCATCAAGTCCTTCACCTCTTCAACCCTTTGCATCTGGTGCTCAGCATTCTGAGAGCAATGCTGCTTACTTCTCATGGCCTACTTCAAGCCGATTAATTGATGCAGCAGAAGATAGAGCAAACTATTTTGGAAACCTACAGAAAGAGGTGTTGCCTGAAACTCTTGGACGGTTACCATCAGGGCAGCAAGCAACCACCTTACTTGAGTTGATGACCATTAGAGCATTTCATAGTAAAAAACTGCGCAGGTTTAGTCTTGGCACAGCAGTTGGGTTCCGTATTCGAAGGGGTGTTTTGACAGATATACCAGCTATTCTTGTCTTTGTTGCTCGTAAAGTTCATAGGCAATGGCTTAGCCAGTTTCAGTGCTTACCTGCTGCTCTTGAGGTGAGTCAGTTAATGCTTCTTGCTTCATTGCTTTTACTAAATCTCCAATTTTTTTTTTTTTTTTTGGTTTTCACCTGGTTTTATGGGAGTGGGAGGTGGGGTTGCAGGGGAAGACTGTTCTTGTTCTTATGCTACATTAAATTTGTTGGTTTTAATGTTATTTTAGAGTCTATAGCTGCTAATATGGTGCTACAATATCCTTGAAAAGTTCTCCATTTCATGTCAGATTTGATTTTTTTAAAGTTATGAATTGTTGATTGTTTTGGAAGTTTCTAAACAAGCATATTGGATCTAAGCTAGAAATTTCAAATGTGTTACTAACCTTTCTTGAATTGACTTATCTGTTTCTTACGAAGTTAAAAATGTGTGTCTAAAATATTGGGTCAGGGGCCAGGAGGCGTGTGGTGTGATGTAGATGTTGTGGAATTTTCTTATTATGGTGCACCTGCAGCTACTCCTAAAGAACAATTATATACTGAGCTTGTAGATGGCTTGAGGGGAAGTGATCCAATCATCGGTTCCGGTTCGCAGGTAATTGTTCTTATTGTGTTTAAAATGATGATTTGATGGGCACTCGTAGATGTGCAGTGCCTAAAATATATGGATTGTTGAAATGTTAAATGAAAAAGGGCGTTTGTGATTTTATTGTAACCTAATATCTCCAAGTATGCGTTTCCTTATGGGATGTGCCTGCAAGCATTTTATTTATTTCTAGAATCATGTTCACCATATACTTTTTTTTTTTTACCGTTCCCCTGTATATGACAGCATATATTGCTGCTAACGTTTGTAAATATGAAGTATTAAGTTTATCTTCTTTTAGAGTGGGAATTTTATTGTGTACACACTTTTTTTTTTCTGGGGCAAAATTTTAGAGAGTCCTGGTGGTGCTGCACATTCACAAAGCTTCCATGGTCCTTAAAAATTTCTAATTCACATGCTTCTTCTCATGTTTGTATGAGTCCTACATATGTTCTGCTGTTAATGTTGAACACTTACCTTCTTGTAGTATTATCCTTCGCTCTGATTCTACTGGTTATTGAATTGTCTAATTACTCATGCAGTTGGTGGCACAAATAAATGGTGGCATTCGTTGGTTCTATCAAACACTTCAGACTTTTATTTTTAAGGGAAAGAAAGGATAAACCTCTTTCTCGTATAAATCGTGTAACTCCTGAGATATCTACAGAACTTGAACAAGCCACAGGCTAATTTTCTATTACTAATCAAAAGACAGTACTCTGCTAAAATATTATCCTAACAATATAAAGAATAATGAGAAGAGATAAAAGTCCTGATTGGTAATTTTTTATAATTGTTGAACAATTGTGCACGATACTGCAAAAGGCAGTCTGTCAGATAAGTCTAAGGAGTCTATCTGTTGGAGTACTATGAAAGGTGGCATGGTATAACTTCTTTCCCCTTTATCTTTTTCTGAAGTTGTGTCCTGTATTATTCCTCCTTGGGCTCAAAAAACATCCTGATAAATATTGTTCTCTGTTAGCATCATCTGGTAATCGTGTCATCCAAATCACCAGCACCATCATCTGGGTAATAACTATACATTTGCTAGCTGTCCTAATATCAGTGTAGGGAAAGAATTATCATTCCTAAGATAAAGAGTCACTTTCTCTTTTCTTTCCCTAAAAAATTCTAAAAGCTATTTGAGTGGTTCTCTATAATTAGCCAATGCTATCATTTATTTGGCTTCATATTAGGTTGTATAGTTGAAGTTGATAATTAATATGACAGTATGTGAAAGTTTAACTCTTAGTTTTTTTTTTTGACAAAATTTTGCCAGAAATTTGATTTTAAATAAGCAGCTTGCTTTTGAAAGTTTTAATGAAGTATTGAAGCTGGTATGCTTTATTAATGATTTATTTATGCTACAACTGTGACCGAATCAATCATCTAACTCTCAGTCTTAGATGTGCGGACATTTCGACAGCATCAAGCTTGAGTTCTTTTTCTAGAATTGCTTGGTATCTCTTTTGCTTGCATCACGTGTACAGCTTATTTTCAAATTCCGCTCCTAATCCTTTTGAGAAAAAGCTTTTTCCCTCTTGTACTCTGCTGTGAACTTTTTGAGAAATGTCGATATAGCTCTTTACTTGTCTTGTACTCAGTTGCTCCATGCACATGTAGGTTGCTAGCCAAGAGACATATGGAACACTGGGTGCTATTGTTAAGAGCCGAACAGGAAATCGGCAGGTAGGTTTCCTCACAAATAGGCATGTTGCTGTTGACTTGGACTACCCAAATCAGAAGATGTTTCATCCTTTACCACCCAACCTTGGGCCTGGAGTGTACCTCGGTGCGGTAGAGAGGGCAACCTCATTTATCACAGATGACCTTTGGTATGGAATCTTTGCCGGTATAAATCCAGGTAATGCAGTTCGAAATTTATTTGTCTGCCTTCATAGCGTCTGCAAAAAATTCATTGATCATTGCATTACAAAATTTAAGCAAAAAAGAGAGAACTTGAGCGCAGATCAGGATGCTAGGATATAGTGTTTGAATTTCAACAAAGATTTAGAAGGTTTCAAAATCCTGAAGCATGCTATGTTTCACTTTACATTTGTGCTAATGGATTTTTCATTGCGTCCTGACCCCCTTACATGCCCATTACGATTTGGTCCTCCTGCAGAAACATTTGTGCGAGCTGATGGGGCTTTTATTCCTTTTGCCGATGATTTCACTATGAACAATGTAACTACAACTATAAAAGGCATAGGTCAAATTGGTGATGTTCATATCATAGACTTGCAGTCTCCAATTAGCAGTCTGATTGGAAGGCAAGTCGTCAAAGTGGGGAGAAGCTCTGGCTTGACCATTGGGACAATAATGGCATATGCTTTAGAGTACAATGATGAGAAAGGGATCTGTTTCTTTACTGATTTCCTTGTTGTTGGTGAGAACCAGCAAACTTTTGACCTTGAAGGTGATAGTGGAAGCCTCATACTATTAACGGGTCAGAAAGGGGAGAAGCCACGGCCTGTTGGGATCATTTGGGGTGGGACTGCTAATAGAGGTCGGTTGAAACTCAGAGTTGGCCAACCCCCTGAAAATTGGACTAGCGGAGTTGATCTTGGGCGTCTCCTAGACCTCCTTGAACTTGATCTCATTACAACCAATGAAGGGCTTCAAGGTATGTATTCCCAAAACAATCTATAATTTTCCCAGTTTGTAGCTATCTGATTGGTTCCTTCCTTGGTGCTGCTCATGAATGATTATCTAGTTAAATGACATTGTGCCACAAACTACATTTTGAGCAGAACAAATTACATGTTGAAATGAAAGTTACATTTGTAATGGCTATATAATTTTTAGAAATGGATATTACCCTACATTGCAAATTAAAAGAAAGGTTAAAAAGTAAGTAGATTACAGCTCTTACTTGATGATAATGAAAATAGACAAATATTAATCAAGCAGTAATTTAGTGCAAAAGGTTAATTTCGTTTTTGAGTACTGGTGTTATTTCCTGTACTTTTTCTATCATCAATTATTTATTTAGATTCCGAAGCTGCAAAATCAGTAGATAGTATCAGGCTATCAAGCAAAATAAAGTGTAAATGGAGAAAGAAAGTGGGAAAAAAAGCCTCTCCTACCATTATGGTTAATATTTTTTTGCATCTGCAGTCTAAATGCAGCATTGACACTGTATTTGTCTTTATTATTGACGCAGCTGCTGTTCAAGATCAAAGAAATGCTTCAGCAGCTGGGATTGATTCTACAGTTGGGGAGTCATCTCCCCTGGTCCGAGTTCCATCTAAAGATAAGATTGAAGAGAACATGGAGCCGATTAATTTAAATATCCAGCAAGTTTTGGCTGAAGGCGAGTCCTGGCAAAGGCTTATTCTACCAATTGCAAGTACTGAATATCAAGCAGAAGGTAGGGTTGAAGCAGCTTCTAATGTGGAGCATCAATTTATTCCTAGTTTCAATGGAAGGTCTCTGGTTCATGATAATAACCAATGGGGAAACCTGGAATCTAGAAATCTTTCAGCATTAAGGAATGGCTCGGATGAGGAGATTTATGTCTCACTGCAACTAGGTGAGCCTGAAACAAAACGAAGAAAATATTCAGATTCCTTGTGTAGCATCAAAGACTTGAAGTGAAAGAGTATTGGAATAGAGGCAAAATGCTTGAAGATATCATCATAACCAAATCAGGTGACAATTATTTCTGTTATAGCCTCTAATTGTTGTGCCTCCCTGATTATTAAGAAAACTGTAAGTATAAGTATTGGACCACATAAGAGAGTTTGAGGTTACCTGGGGGAATCATGTCATCCCCCCCCCCACCCCCGCCAAATCATTGGGTTAAAAATACCATGCTACTTTTACATGTATGCGTTGTAGGGTCTTAGTAGGGGGAAAAAGTTTAGGCAGTGCCTATGCTAAATAGTTCTTTGATTCATGTTACCGTGTCGAATTGGTGTACCATAAAGCACTCCTAAAGTGGGAGCATGGACAACTATCAAGAATTAAAAACATGGGAATGTTAGTTTTGGCTAGCTAGCAAATGTTTAATGAATCTACAACGTGATAGCACCTGGGTTTGCCCCCTTTTTTTATTTGTGATAACATAATTTGGGTATTTTCAGGTTTTGTCTGAACATAATTTATGGATTTATGCATTCATAATTTTACTTAGAAGTATCTCTTACAAAGATTGCACTCAGGTTGACAAAGAACGAGTTCCTTCTGTTACTGACCGAATTAATCCATTGTGGTTAATTGGCATCCCCTATGCTTTCGCATAAACAATGTTCGAAAACCTGCTATTTTGACTGGGAACTTAATTTGATTTATATAGCCTTTTTTAAATAATGATATTTAACAAATTTAAAATTTGAATTTTAGCACGTGCAAACCGTTTTTTATCTTAAGGTTTTGGCTTTCTTTGTAAAAAAAAAAAAAAAAAAAATCCTGGAGTTTCGTTCTTTGGCAGAGGGAAAAGTCGTACATTCACTGGCGGTTTCTAATTTTTTTTAATTAATTATATTTGCTTACTGAATTTCGCATTAGATTATTTAGTTGACTACATGCAGTACACATCTTGACGAGTAAAGAAACAAAAAAGAGCGAGGAGCAGCTTGCTATGAGAAACTCATGTACATATATATACATATTTATATCATAAAATTTACAATAGTTACTTATATAATTTATGGAAAATCTATATGTGCAGCAAAAATTTACAATATAAAACTGTAAGCATAAAGGATCTCGAATCTCAATTCTGATACATTGTTTGCAGGATGGTTTATATATAATATGGGAAAGAGCAGGCAGAGGCAGGTAATGGTCCATCCTTAATTTCCAATAGATCGTAGACCTCTGACAGTTTGATCAGAGATTACTCTTTCCTTTATTAATTTGGGCAATAATGAAATAAGCTTGATGAGCTTGGAATATAATTAAGATGGCTTATGTAGTTAATATCAAGAAGTAACATTTAACAGGTCTGGGTTTTAATTCTAACCTCTGTGATCTTCCTCTTATTGTTAACTATGGTTTTCTTTATTCAAAAAAAAAAAAAAAAGAGTAAGCCTAATTAATTGGTTGATAGATAATTTGACTGAAGAGAAAATTAACTACTTTTAATTATATTCAACTTTAAGACAAATGATTATATCAAAGCTTGTCTCCTCTAATTATACGCCATTATTTCTTGGTACTACATGTCTCCTTCAGCTTCCTTTTTGCTTGAATGTATAGGATTAGTATGTAGAATTATAGATAGATGGTAATTATTGTAATTAATTAACCCTAAATGAAATATCTCGATCGTCGTCTCTACATATGTATATGCACTTGTGGTTTGAGTCATACCATGCAACATCACGATGATCATGATCCATACTATTGATATATATATGTATATATATTGATGTCTGTATTGATACTGAATATAAGATAATTAATCTCTCTCTATATATACAGTTCAATGGCTGACCTCCATATGCATCAGCGTCACCATGGTAAAATTTCTTATGTATATACATAACATATCGATGAATATGGAGGTCAATCATTGTAGAACAACTGGCCTGGCTGACCAAGGTAATGCTGATGAGTTACATGTGCATTACGGGTTGAAAGTAGTCTTTAACTCTTTCCTTGGCTTTGAAACTCAATATTTGAGGATCAAATTTCAAATCTAATATTTTTTTGGTTGTGCGATCAAACACAAACAATTCTAAGGTTTAATATTTGAAAATCCAAAGATAGATATAAATTAAGTTGAAGTCAAAAAATCACTTTTGATAATAGTCTACTAATTCGAAATAATCAATTCAGACTTTTATACATTTCTTTCCAATTAATTACTAACTCTGAGTTATATATTATATGTTTCTACACTGCATTATTTAAAAAAGCAAAAAACAATAACCTTAAGTTCATCCGAGCAGTTACTATATCGTCAAGACTGAAAATGACTTGGCTTTTTTCCTTTGCTAAGTAGAATGATTTAGTTCAATAATATGTCATAGATATGTAATAATGTATTTGTGATAGAGAAGCTTCACCAACCTCCCTTTGATATTATTGTCAAAATTAAATTATATTATTTAAAAAATAATAATATCATCAACAATCTTGTACCTAGACCTCTCAAGTTCATGTGTAGTAGACCAGGAAAACTGTCATGGCATAGAGATTGAATAAACGTTTCTAGGAATTTCCACTCATATATTATAGCAGGCCGGCCCTCGAAGTTGCTATCAGATTGAAAATATAGAATGCGCATATATACATATATATATATATATATATATTATTCAGGATTTTTGGTGATGTCTAATTGGCTGGATTTGATGGATCAGGATTTTTCCCAAGAAAACAAGAGAAAGAAGCTTAAAACAACAATGAAAAGTGGGGTAGGTTACGTAATTAAGTTGTCAAATGACATAATATTAAGCAAACAAATAGTAAAAAAGAACATTGCTTTTTAAAAGGTGGGATGCTTTTGTTTATAACTTTTCATATAAAGTATGTACAAGCAAGCAACATAGTCAAGATCACATGGGAATCATTTATTCTAAATTAAAAACGCGTCTCCATCTGCCGTTTGCTATAGTAGCTGCCGGCCCTTAATTAAAAAATAATAATAATAAAATCAAGTTTAGAGAGAAAGATCAAAACCATAAATGGAAAAAATGGAAAAAAAAAAAAAGGGGCAAATGATAATATATAGTCGCTTATTTAATATTATCTTACATTCATAGAAAAGAAAAAGATGTTTGGGTTTTCCTTTAGCTTTAAGCAACCTCAACAGCAGCTTAGGGCTCTATAGCCCCTGAGTCAATACTCGACGCTAGCATTGATCATAAGAACAACAAAATGAAAATAATTACCCATCCTTTTGTGATTAGCGGGCAATTAAATCTCATAATTTCATGAATTCTGAGGAATATAGGTATATAGGTTTAATTAATAGAATAATTCCCCATCTTTCTTTAAACCCAAATTTTCATTCAATTTATTGATAAATGTAGTGTTTTTTTATGTATGTAAAAACTGGTGAAAAATTACCAATTTTAAAAACCATTAATTTATTTTATGAATCCATAAAGCACTTACCAAATTCAACTAAATAAAACATTAGCTAGCCTCTGGTAAGTATAAACCTGAGTACCATCTTTCTTTTAAAGTGTACAACTTTATATATATAT
>JBBYHK010420310.1:0-87319 GCA_038382065.1 Adansonia grandidieri
TCAAATATTAAATATTAATACATATATAATTTAATTAAATATTAAAAACTTAATTTATATTTTATATGTGATTAAACATGCTCATAGGTTGGGCCTAGACTTGCTCAAAAGTTGAGCTACCTGTCCAAGCTCGAAAACCCGTTCGATATTTGGGAGGTTTGGACAAAAATATCAGGCTCGAAAAGAGGGCTTGGGCAAAAAAATTAGGCCTGATTAAAAAATGTGTCAAGCCTTGGGTTCAACTTTTAAAGCTCGGGCCCGACCCGACTGGCCTGTTTTACTATTACATTATATATATTTATTTTATATTTTATATTTACAAATTTAATCAAAGAAAATTATTAAATTAATAAATAAATTTTTTAAAAAAATATATTTTTTAAAAATAAATTATAAAAAATATAATATGTGCCGGTCTAAACGGGCTTATACTATCTATTTACAAATATGGGCGGGCTTGGGCAAAATTCGATGCCTATATTTCAGGCCGGGCCGAGCTTGGGAAAGTATATTTAATGTTAATACTATGCTCAAGCTTGACCCAAATCCGACCTGGCCTAGCCCATGAGTAAGTCTAGTTGGGTCGAGCTGCAGCCTGAAATTTTAAAATCCCAAGCCCATGCCATTATTTAATATGCCTAGACCCGCCTGTTCAAGCTAGAATTATTGTTCATCGCATTAAAGAATATTGTTTTATTAATATTTATAATTTTATAATTAAATTTAAATAAAATATATGTTATTTTAATTTAAAATCATTGTTCCGAGTCAGGTGGGGCTAGCCTGAAACAAAAATATGAGAAACCGAGCCCAAGCCCATTTGGGCCAAGTGGATAGCTCGATCTTGAGTAGGTCTATATATGATAAAATAATAATTTATCGAAAAGTAAATCATATCATGAGCTTTGAAAGCATTGTCAATAAAGTATATCATCCATTTATCATTTTTTTAAAAAAATTTAATTAGTTAAACTCATTAAATATTAAGAGTTTATGCATGTTAGTAATAAAATTTTAAATACTTTTTTAAATATTATTATTATTATTATTATTATTATTATTATTATTATTTCAAGTAATGATGATTAGAGTCTGATAATAATATAATAAAGTAATAAGCTAAATTAAAAAAATGGAAGCCATAATAGATAATACCATATCAAAAATGAAAAAATCACATGTTAGACCAGCAACTAAATCTGCCCATGGCTATGGGCCAGACAGCCTGCCCAACACAATAGGTCCAGCACGATCAGGCCTAGGTCTTAGATTTTATGGTTCAAGCATGCACCTGAACAGTGTTTTTTAATAAAATAATCTGTTTTATTTAAATTTAATTATAAAATATGTAAATATTAATATAAAAATAACTTTTTAATATTATGAATAATGATTTGTACTTAAATAGGTCAGCCAGGCAAAATTCGGCCCTGAGCTTAGAATTCAAAATTTTTTCAGCCCGCGGCTAAGCCCATAGAACCGAACTAAGATTTTTTTAGGCCTAACTAGGCCAAATTCAGGTTTGCACTTAGAATTCAAAATTATGTAAAAGTAATTACATTTAATATAAAATAAAAAATGATGTAAAATATACTCAAACCCAAACCCAAAATATGCCTGGACCAGAATGGATCCGAACCCGAATTGGCCCGAACCTGAATAGACTCGAATCCAAATTGGCCCGAACCTGAATAGACTCAAATCCAAATTGGCCCGAACCTGAATAGACTTGAACCTGAATTAGCCTAAACTTGAAAAAATATGAACCCGAAATGACTCGTTCCGAACCCGCCTAATTGCCACCTCTAATATATAGCATGTTTGCATCGATATAGACCTTGGCAGTAGCTAAAGTTGTGGCTTTTGGCAAAATGTATTAATACATAAGCATGAGTATCGATACAGGCCTCTAAGTCTCGAGACTGGAAACAATTTTTGCTCTAAGTATTGATAGACACCTCATTGTATCAATACTCATGGGTAAAAATTACCTTGTGTATCGATACACCAAGGTATTTTTGCCTTATTCAGACTATTTTTCAGCCTTTGAAAATCTGATTCAAACATGTTTTTTGCACCAAAAAACCATTATAATTCATTGCAGGCCTCGACTTTTGGCCTATGATCAGATTTAAACAAAATTTTAAAGCCCAAATAGCCAATGACAAGGGTCACTTTCATGAAAATATGGTTGCAAGAGGGCATGCCAAACATATCTCCAGCTGTAGGCTTTTGCAACCTTTCTACCCATTGCTTTGCACGGCAGAACAAATGGGAAGAAGATCAGTTGAACATAGTGGCTGGAGATGTCCCCTAGTGCATGAATGAAATATAAAAAATGCCCTTGCTTTGTCTCCTAAAGGCATTGGCTGAACCTTGAGTTTAAAAGAGGGAAAGTTAGCTCTGCATAGAGACTTCTTCCAACCATTCCTAAGAATCCCCCAGTAATCTCCAGTCCCAGAAACTCTTCTAAAACACTATTCCATTTCCTTTCACCTTTAACCTTATTTTATTCCTGTAGTTTCCCTAAACCACCTCAGTCTTTCACACACTTTCATCCTAAAAAAACCTCAACCATCAGCTATATTACCATAAAGCTTATTTTTTTTCATCCTTTTCTTGCTAAATAATATCAAAGAGAGGGATATGCTAAGCTTAAAGTCACTGTTTTAGGAAGGGAGAAAAGTTTAAGCTTTTTTTTAGTATATTTTTTATTATTCCATACATTTTTTGTTTTTTATCTACATCATTTCAGTGAGCTCTTTATGTTGCCATGACCATATTAGGACTCTCATGCAGTATTGTTGCCTTGGTTGTGGTAGTTTTAGGATCTTGATGACCCTTTTGATACCAAACATGCAATGCTTTATTTTAATCATTATCATAGCCTCTGTTCATGCATTTCTTGCCATGTTTCTTTCATATTCACATATTCATCTCATATTTAAATGTTCATAACATGCATTGAGTATGTTCATGCATTGAGTATGTTCATGCATTTTCTTGTATTTTAAGAGTCTCATGTCATAAAAATGCTATCTTGATAACTTCAGCATGCTTTCCTCTGCTTAAGCATGTTCATCTCATTTCCATGTATCTTATTTGTTATCTTCTCACATTTTTGCCACCAACTTCCATGTCAATATGTCATTTTTATATGTTTGCATGTTTAGTTCCTGTTCATCTTTGTGCATGTTGTATTTTGTTCATGTCATTTCTATCATGATGTGTGCTTGTTTGCTAAAAATCTTATTCTTAAAAGAGATCTCCAAGTTAAGTTTATGCTACCTCTAATAGATAGAGATTATCATGGATTTAAGGTTTTATCATATTGGTTTTTCGATCATAGGGATACATTAAACATTTTAGATCCGGATTCATGGTAAAATGAGCTTAAAGATGCTATTTTTCAAACAAAATCCCTTTTTTGGTAGAAAATATATACTAAGCCTTGATCTTGAGTTTTAGCACCTTTATGATGGCATGGTCAATGAGTTGTTTTATTGTCCCAAACTACTTCGGGACTATGGAATGAACATCCTCTAGCAGCAAATATCTCATTAGCTTAACCATTCATTTATATCAACCCTGCAAAAGTATCTTATCTGGTCCAAGAATTTCAGGGTGTAGGCTCTTCACCAGCAAGGCTTATAATCGTAGACCTCGATGAGCAAATAGAATAAGAAAAAATAAAGATATCATCAGGAAATGATGAAGACTTAAACAAATATCAATCACTACAAAAGTGCCTTTGAGCCGTTAAAGGAAATGGCAAATTTGGGATCATGGACGCAAAATCGCTGGGGCTAGTTTCGAGTTTCGTTATCTCACCTAAGTTCAAATTGTCAAATTTGGAAAAGTACAATGGGCTACCGACCTTACTGCCCACCTTCGCATGTATTGTTGTAAAATGACTGGATATAAAGAGAATGAGAAACTATTAATTCATTGCTTTCAGGACAGTCTAATTGAGGCAACTGTTTGATGGTATATAGGATTAGATCCCGTAAGAATTTAGATATGGGTAGATTTGGTTCGTGCCTTCTTTGAGCAATATAAAGACTATCTAATTGGGCTTTGGATCATTTCTCTCTTATAAACATGGAAAAGAAAGCCTTTGAGAGCTTTTGGCAATATGCTTAAAGATAGAAAGATGAGGCAACTCAAGTTCATCCCCGTTTGACTGAAAAAGAAATGATAATCATGTTTTTCTGCACATTGCGAGCTCCTTACTACGAAAGGCTGATAGAAAACATAACAAAATATTTTACTGATATGGTTATATCAGGTGAAATGATCGATAACGTTATCAAAAGTGGTAGGTTATCCATTGGAGAATTATGAAAGCAAAACCTTGATCACCAGAGAATCTAGTCAACAAATAGTAAATGTTGACCTTTTAGGGGTAAGTCATCTAACTTAGAGGGGCAGATGTTATGCCCTAGTTGCATCAAAAGGTGAAACTCAATAAGCACCGAAGTTTGCAACCAAAGACCCAAAGTTAACATCTGTCAAAGAGATAATAAGTGAAAAAAAAGCTACAAAATTTTGTAAGTTCATTAAGCATAGTGAATAGAGTATTGTTGATCAGTTGAACAAATAATCCACTAAGATATCTGTGTGGTCACTACTGTTAAATTCTAAAGCTCATAGGAATACCCTTTTTAAGGTTTTAAATGAGGCCTATATCTCTCTCGACATCTTTATAGGTTAGTTGGATTACCTAGTGAGCAACATCACTGCTCGACAATTACATATCTTTCAGCGATGATGAAGTCTTGCATGGAGGAAGAGGAAACTATAAAGCCCTTCACATCACTACATATTGTAAGGGCACCACGTCGCCCAAGGTGCTTATTGATAACAAGTCAGCTTTAAATGTAATGCCCTTGCCATGCTTAAACAAGCTTTTTATTGATGCATCTTATATCCAGAATAATTGCATGGTGGTATGCAAATTCAATGGAACTTACAAAATATTGTAAGAAACATCACCATTCTGCTTCAAATTTTCCATGCACTTATGAAGTAAACTTTCATGCGATAGATATTGCTTCATCATATAACTTCCTATTGGAAAGCCCTTCGATTCATTTTGCAGGGGTAGTAGCATCATCTTTGCAATAAAAGTTGAAATTCATCATTGAAAACAAGTTGTTAGTATCGAAGGAAAAGAAAATATCATGGCTGCTATCTCAATTGATATCCCATGTGTTGAACCTGATGAAGATATCCTAGAATCCTCTTTCCAATCCTTTGAGTTTGTCAACGCTACTTATGTCAAGGAAGGGTTACTAATGGTTGAGCCTTACTTATCGAAGAGCACTCATATGGTTGTAAGAAGGCGTGCTAGACATATCTCTGGTTGTAGGCTTTTGCAGCCTTTCTACCCATTATTTTGCATGGTGAAACTAGTAAGAAGAAGGCCAGTTGAGCATAGTGGCTGGAGATGTCCCCTAATGCATGAATGAAAGATAAAAAATGCCCTTATCTTGTCTCCCAAAGGCATTGGCTGAACCTTGAGTTTGAAAGAAGCAAATTTAGCTTAGTAGAGGGACTTCTTCCAACCATTCCCAAGAATCTTCCAGCAATCTCTAGTCTTAAAAACTCTTCCAAAACATTATTCCATTATCTTTCACCCTCAACCTTATTCCATTATCGTAGTTCTCCCAAACTACCTCTAGAAAACCTTTAAAAACTCAACCTTTCACATACTTTCATCCTCATAACACCTTATCATCAACTATATTAATAGAAACCCTTTTCTTTCATCCTTTTCTTGCTAAATAATAGTAAAGAGAGGGAAATAACTAAGTTTAAAGTCATTACTTTAGGAAGGGAAAAAAGTTTAAGCTTTTTTTGGTATATTTTCTACCTTGTTCCATGCATTTTTTGTTTTTTTATTCATTATTTTAGTGAGCTCTTTATGACCATCATAGGACTCTCATGCAATATTGTTACCTTGGTTATGGTAATCTTAAGATCTTGATGACCCTCTTGATACCTTGATGTTGTTTAGATATGTAAACATGCCATGCTTCATTTAATCATTATCACAGCCTCTATTAATTGATTTCTTGCCATGTTCCTTTCATATTCACATATTCATCTTATATTTCAATGCTTATCAAATGCATTAAGTATGTTCAGCATTTTCTTGTATATTACGGAGTCTCATGTCATAAAAATGTTGTCTTGACAAATTTAGCATGCTTTAAGCATGTTCGTCTCATTTTCATGCATCTTATTTGTTATCTTCTAGCATTTTTGCCACCCACTTCCATGTCAAAATGTCACCTTTATGTGTTTATATGTTTAGTTCCTATTCATCTTTATGCATGTTGTGTTTTGTTCATGTTATTTCTGTCAAGATGCATGCTTGTTTGCTAAAATTCTATCAAAGGAGATCTCTATGTTAAGTTTATGCTACCTTCAATAGATGGAGATTAGCATGGATTTAAGGTTTTATCATATTGGTCTTCCAATCTTAGGGATACATTAAACATTTTAGATTTGGATTCATGGTAAAATAAGTTTAAAGATGCTATTTTTTAAATAAAATCCCTTTTTTGGTAGAAAGTATATACTAAACATTGATCTTAATTTTAGCACTTTCATGATGGCATAGTCAACGGGTTGTTTCATTGTTCTAAACTACTTTGGGACTGTGAAATGAACCCCATGTTAGTCTATCCCTGTGTGGTGAATGTTCGAACGTCCATAACTTGAATTTGACCCCTTAAAAAATCAAAAAGTCAAATAGTCCTTTTATTTTGCTCTAGCAGCACTATAGTCTGAGTTTAAGAAATTATTTTTAAATCATAAATGATTTTTATTGAATTTTTTGATTTTTTTTCCCTTAAAGGGAAGAAATGCCTTTCCAATGGTGTATTATGTGCCTTCGGATCATTCCGGATGAAAGAAATATGATTTCTCGAACCTTTGCTATCTGGAACCCCTAGAACTAGTATGCTATATTCTGTTTGGCCCATTTTGGCCCACTAGATGATTTTTTTGAAGTCTTTAAATGTTTTTCATAAAATGTTTACAAAATTCCCTTTTCGAAAAGGCATTGTTTATGATTTAACTATTCTGAATACACCCAAAATGATTTTTCAAAGTCCATTGCACTTTTTCCTTGTGCATGCTACTAGTGTCAAGATAGGCCTAACTCCAAAATTTAATTCTGCCTAGAAAACCTTTTTCTAGAATCTTAGGAATACTTTTACATTAAACCCCGCCAAGTCACCTTTCCAATGGTACCTCTTTCACCTCTTAAGCCTTTAAAAAAGCTTGAAATAAATTAGGGAATAGGAACTGTATGATGCTATCCCTTGTTTTGAGATTGAGATAAATTCAATTTCCTGAACCACCTTTGTTCGGATGTTCGAATGTCTTAAAATGCATCCAATCCATTTCTCATGAAGTCACATACCATAACACAAACTTTTAGACTTGGGTCAATGCCAAAACATGAAAATTATTTCTCTTTTAAGCCTTTGGGCTTAACTTATGAAATATCCCTTATACAAAATATCTCTTTCCATTATAAATATAAAAATTTTTGCCAATGAAGGTACTCTAACTCTGTTTTTTCTGATAAGCACTCCAACCTTGCTTTTCTTTAAAAATTTAAAATTCTTTTCCAAGCAAACCCCTCTTATATATACATAAAATTACCATTTTTGGGGACACTCTAACCCCACTCTTCGAGAGGACACTCTAACCCCTTTCTCCATTAAATACATGAATTTCCTTTTTATTTTCTAAAAATATCAAAATTTTATTTTTGGGGATACTTTAACCCCACCACTTCGAGGGGATACTCTAACCCATTTTCCACTAAAAACTCAAACTTTTTCTCAAAATTTTTCTTTGAAGATACTCTAACCCTACTACTCCGAGGGGATACTCCAACCCTATCTTTTCGAATTTTATCTGAAATCCAAATTCTCTCCCGGACATCTCCAAGACCTATCAATCAAAACTTTCTTTTTTTGTCCCTCAAGAACCATCGAATCCAATCAAGTCTTAAAGTTATCATACCGGTTATTTTTTAATACTAGAAGACAATCACGAGATACATTCTGATCGTCTTTTTTTTTTAAAAATTTTTTTGTGTGTGCTTATTTTTATGCAATTTTATTAGTTTCATATTCTTCTTACTATCATGTTTCCTTTTTGTAAGGAGCTTTATGCATTCATGTTTTAAAAAAATCGTTTTCTAAAAATTGTAGAAGTAATATTCCGTGGTGGTATCTCCAGTGCATGAAACAAAATATCCAAATTTTCAAAACTCAATTTGAAACTTACTTTCACCAAAAATCCCTATGTTCCCCACACTTCTGAGGCGCATAGTTGATTTGAATTTTTCTTTAAAACCTAGATCTAAAATTTACAAAATTTCATGTATTACATGGATTATATCTAAATAATGACCAAATGGAACTGTTTGCACCGAAATTAAAGTGAGACATAATTCTAGGTTCCAATTTTGGGCCTGAACCCAACCAACGAATCTCTGGATTTTGTAGACCATTGCTGTTTTAAGTTTTGTAACTCAAAATATTATTTCCAATAGGCATTTGATCTTGCCTAGCCCAAAATAATCAGTGGCGACTCCAAGTTTATAGCTACTTTGTGGTAGCTATCCGAGACTAGTTGGATGACCAATCCATCTGACGGTCTTTTTCCCTTTTATACTACCACGAGTAGTCCAAATCCCAATCATGGGATAACTCAAAGGCTTGACCACCACCATTATCATACATTTTTAAGTAGCGCCCGCTAAGCCTTTTGGATTGGCCGAAGTTTTAAAAGTGACCATGTGGCAACATTACTCATTTCATCCAAGTTCATGAGGTACCTAGGCTTTTGACAAATGTTTCCATCTATTCATGTTCCCCACCAAAGTATCTAGTTGTTCTGGCATTGGCTTTTTCCCAGGATTTTAATGAGCTTTAAAGGAAATCCTTTGAATTAATAATAAAAATCAATGCATCAAGAAATGCAATATGAAGCAAGGGCAATATATGGTTTTTGTTTCATACTAGGATATGCCACTTCAAATAACAAAGAAAGCAAAAGGAATTACTAGTTGATTATTTGGCCTTAAGCATCCTAGACTTTAAATATTTAGACTTTCTAATTCAACTCCTCTAAAAATTCCCTTGAAGAGTCTCATTGTTTAGCATTTTAAGCTTTTGAGAATGCTTTAAATTGGGTTATACCCTCTTATATGAACTTATATAGTCTTTTGAGCAAAATGTCTCTATGGCCCCAAGTTTGGTATTTAAGCCACCCTTTTGAGTTTTCAATCTATGTGTCTTTCTTAGTTGGAAGATGCCTTTCGAGTTCTCATCATAAACCCTTATTTTTCTTTTTTGTTTGTTTGTTTATTTTTTTCTAGCTTCAGGATTTCTTTTTAGGATTTCATTCTAAAACCTTTTTTTTTCTTTTAATTATTTTACGTTTTTACCCCATTGGATTTGTTGGGTTTGGAATATCATTCTTATCCATTTTTATAAGATTTATGCCCTTCTTAAGAAAGCTTTCTTGGCCACATATGGTCTTTCTCAATTGGGAGTCCATTTTTCTTGAGCATATTTTTTAATAGGGAAAATCTTCTTTAACACAAATTCTCCTTCATGGAATTGCCCAAGGCATATTTTCTTGTCTCAAGTTCACATTATCCTTTTCTAGTATAATTTCCTTTTCTAGTATAATTTCCCATGATAAATTACTTTAGTTTTTTTCTTCCAATATGATTCAATTGTTAATATCAAGCTCTGGCCCACTTAGCTTCCTCTATGTTAACTTCTATTGAGATTCGTAGATAGAAAATCCTAAACTCAATCTCTAATACTTCCATTATTCCAATACCATAGAAAATGGTATAGCAATGTGCAAACTAAGGTACAATATGCACGCAAGGTGGAAGGCAATTTCTAATGCCAATCTTTGTAAGTATCGATCATATTTTCAATTATCTTTTTTTTTTGTTCTTATTAGAGCCTTTACAACTACATTCATCTTTGGACGATAAGATGCCCAATTTTGATGCTTAATCTTGAACTATGTGCATATTGCTTTCATCATCTTATTGTTCAAATTAAGAGCATTATCCAAGATGATCCTTTCGGGAAGCCCATCTTGACATATAATCTCTTTTTTAATGGACTTTCATGCCATTAATCTCATTATTTTAGTGTACGATGCAATTTCTACCACTCTATAATGTAGTTGATCATTACCAAGATAAAATGATACCTATTTGAAACCTTTAGGTAAATGGGACCAATCACATCCATGTCCCAAATTGAGAATGGTCGTAAAGCAGTTATGACATGTAACGATGATTGGGATGCATGGATTTTGTCCATGTAAATTTAACCTATTAACATTTTTTGAGTGTGATTATTGTACTCACCATTCATAATCAGCTAGTAGTATCATATTCTCATAGTCTATTTAGACATTAATAAACCATTGGTGTATGTATCACATAAACTTTCATGAACTTCTTCGAAAATTCTCTCAGGCTTAACTCCATTCACAACCTTAAAAATACTTGATTTTTCTCCTTTTTGTATAGAACTTCTTGTTAATACAAAACCCATGGCTATTCTTCTTAGGGTCCTCTTATTATTTTTAGTTGCCTATTTTGGGTATTGTTGATTGTTGACATACTACAAAATGTCATGATAACAAGGGTAGCCATCTCCCTTTTCTTCAATGCTTATATAGTGGGCCAGGGATTTGAAAATGGTAAGTTTTGATGGGTATCATCTTTGCCCCTTCATTCACCTTAAACATTGCTACCAAAGTAACTAAAGCATAATCTATTTGATTATTTTCTCGAGGAAAGCAGTTAAAATTTATCTCATCAAAATCATCAATCAATTCCAATATGAGCTTTAATACTTTTTAACTTTACTTTTTATGTCTCCCACTCTTCATATAGTTAGTATAGCTAAATCTTTGAAAACTCTTTCATCATTTTTTCAATGGTTACATATAGTCTTATGACATATGCAGTGTGTTTTACTATGTTATTAGTCTAATCAAAGATTAGTATAGTAGTGAAAGGTTAGTAGTCTCCTTCTAGAGATATTAACACTGCACTAAATACATGCTTAAAGTGTTTGAAGCATCATCAAAGCTCATTTTCAATATCTTTCTCTCCAAAGGTCTTTTTTCTATCTAAATAGACACACATCAAGTCTTAATCAAAGAAGCCAACATTTAGAGGATCATAGTCACCTATTGCTCACTAGCCAAAAACTTGGTTATTGCACCACTTTTTATGGCCTTATGATTCACATGTACAATATTGTACTAAAAAAGCAAGACTTGCCACATGGTTATCCTTCCTGACAATACAAGTCCTTAAATATATGCACATAATAGGATCAAGGTTCATGATAAGCTAAGTTGTGCGGTACATCATATATTGCTTAAGCCTATTGGTAGTCCAAGCTAATATGTAAAATAGTTTTTCCATTGAAAAAAACTTTAACTTGTATTTTGTGAATTTCTTGATAAGATAATAGATAGCCTCTTTTTTATTAGTTTCATTAGCACAAAGCCCATAGATTTCTCAAACTCTACTAAGTATAATAATAGTGGTTTCCCTAGAATTTATAGTACTAGTATTAGTGGATAATGCTTGCTTTTGTCAAAGGTATTTTGAAGAAGCCAGAATATTAGGTCACTTTTATCAATGAAATGAACTATAAATCTAGGCATATAATTTAGCTTCCTTCGGAACCGTTCATTTCTTTCTTGGTGTGAGAAGATAATAGTTTTTGGATAGCCTTTATCTTATTTTGGTTAACTTTGATTCTTTTGTTGCTAATAGTAAACCTTAACAACTTTTTTGATGTGACTTTGAAAGTACACTTGATCAAGTTTAGTTTAAGTTGAACTGTTTCAATTTTTAAAAAGGTTTTTGAGGTTCACAACACGCTTATCCTCTCTTGGTGATTTCACTTTCATGTCATCTATTTAAACTTTACTCTATTTATACATTATATCATGGAATAATGTTACCATAGATATTTAGTGGGTTACCCAACATTTTTTAACCTAAAATGAATAACTTTGTAATAAAAAATTCCTCACATTGTCACAAATATGGTTTTTTCCATGTCTTCTGGTACCACCTTAATCTAATTATTTATCCTAAGAATTTATCCACAAAAGAAAATAGGGAATGCTTCACAATGTTATCTACTAAGGTGTCAATGTGTGGAAATAGAAGATTATCTTTTGAGTTGCCTTGGTTTAGGTTATAGTAATTAAGATAGAAACAAACTTTGCTATCCTTCTTTGAACTGAATGTTATTTCTTACCTATTTTAAAGGTCTAACCTCATATTGTTTTCTCACTTCTTCCTTTATCTTTAGCAAGATTTTTGGATTTATCCCTCATAGCTTTTGCTTGATCTATTTGCGTTCTGCCTTGAATGGGACAATGTCGATGCCCAACCTTAACATGTCTTCATAAGACCATGTGAACATATCCTTATATTCCTGAAGTAAGGATCTATACATTGCCTTGTACATGATGATATCCAGGTTCCAATATTAATTTCATTTTTCTCTTTTTCAATTCTAAATTAATGATTTCCAATGACTTTTTATAGGGCAAAATTTGTTTATATAGTTGTTCTATTAATCATAACAAAATTAGAGGTAAAGCACAATCATCATCGTCAACTTTGCCTATACAAATGGGTCTTCCAAAATCAATTTTTGATTCATTGTTGGGATTGTCTAGACACTCTTTGTTTGGATACTTGGAAAAAAATGAAAAGGAAACAATATAAGGAAATATATATATATATATGTAAAGAATATAAGAACTTAAAAATGGATAAATAGGACATTTATGAGGAAAATGCATTATACTTTTTCATTTATTCAAATGATAAAGAGTAATCATAAGCCCATACAAAAGATGCCTAATGCTTTTAGCCAAAAGCAATTATAATTAGTTATAAGCCTTACTTTATAGTTGATTTAAAGATTACAAGAAGTTCAACTGCACTTCAATTTGTCAATACATAGACTGAAGGATAAGAGTAAACCATTCAACTCACTTCTACTTTACCCAATTCCTCTTTTATGACATTAATAATGAATTTCTCAAAAACCCTTTCTAGGATCACTAGCATATTTTCTATATCTGTCTTTTTTGATCTATGGAAGATGTATCCTACTGAATGGAATATCTCTATCATTGGAGGAAAAGTCATTGGATTGTACCCTTAATCTTTTTTAAAAATTTTGGCTAGCATTTTCTCTTTGTTCTTCTACATTTGTTTCCTCCTTTCCTTCACGTTAGGTTTAAATCCTAACCTATGCTTGTCCTTCTTCTAGTCACTTTTAAAGCCTTAGGCATTCCTTGCAAATACTTTCTTAGTCATTTTTCAGCCTAGCATCCCTTATCAACAGTCAGTGTTACTTGACAATCTTGGCTTAAGAATCTTAGATCTTTCACTAATGAATATGGCATTGATAAATTTAAAGAAACTTGAAAGAATATTCCACTGCTTTCCTTTTATCTCCATATAAAGAGTATTAGTAGATGCCAAAATCATTATCTCCTCTTCACTTACCTTACAAATTAGAGTTCCTCCATGATGAACGTAAGCTTTAGATGGAGTGATGAAAGAATAGCCTTTGCTATGGATAGGATGGTGTGATATCTATGTCTTAAAACTCAACTTTGAAGTATAAAATCTAACCTCAATTGGGATTTTATTGTTTACTATCACCTTTCCACCAAAAGCCATCACTATAGAATAGCTTTACTTGATATAAAATATATCCATGAGCATCTTCGACATGATTGCAAGACGTATGACATTCAGTGATGATCCACTTTTGATGAACACCCATTGGCAAAATATAGCCTTTATAAGTATTGATGATTTAAATAGCCTTCGTGGATCCCCTTTTATTCAATGAAATTTCATCATAACTAAATTATATGAAATTATCAACAGTTATATTATCTACCAATCAATCTAAATTTTCCACCAAGATATTATTTGCCATGTAGGCCTGATTTAGCATCTTTAATAGAGCATTTTGGGGTAGTTTAAAGTTCAACAACAATGACAAAACTGAGATCCTTGTTGACTGGCTATCTAGCTACTAGACTATACTATATTCACTATACTTAATAAACTTGAGAAATTCATAGGTCTTTTTCTTATTAGCTAGCTCATTTATCTATCTTGGTAGGCACAACTCCATCTTAGCTTCATGTAATGGTGTTTAATGGTGTCTTCCTTTTATTAGCTTTCTTTGAACTTTCTTTGGTCTTTGTTCTGCTGTTTTGGGGGTGTAACTATTGTATTACACATAAGATGCCTTATTTTTGTATCTATTGATGTTGATTCTTAATGACTTGTAGCTCTTAACAATGTTAAGTGTCATTGTACCCCCAAGGCACTACCTTGTCCTCTTTATACAAGAAAGAAAAATGTGCTTCTATAATCATTTTTGGCTCAAATTCCATGTTGACTAGGTTATTGTTTTGTTTCAACCAATTTATACAGTAAAAAAATCAAAGGCCGGTCTACTTTATAATGAATTCTATTATCATTTTATATTAGTTCTCTTTCAGTCACATCCTTTATTCTTGATTTCTTCAGCAAATTCAATCTCTTCCAGCTCCCTACAACACTGAATCATATGTCTCAACACCCTGTGATACTGGATAAAATTTGTTAACCTTTTTCGTGTAGGCTAATTTTGCTCTGAACAATAAGGATATTTAATTGACATGGGCTTATGTAAAGAAATAAATAGTAATAAAAATTGAACTGAAGAACAGTAAAACAAAAACATAAGTAAAGATAAAGAAATAACTAGATACATGTATGGATAGTAAGAAGATGATTTGCATGTAGTTATTAATTTAAAATAATTATCATATAATTTCAATCATTTGATTAGGTATTCCTTAACTCAAAATACTAGTAACCTTGAGTGATCTAAAGCCTAATAGAATCCAAAAGTGTCAACATTGGAGTCCTTTATTTAGTATTCTAAGATCATGAGCAATTTAAACGTTTTGCCTTAAACAATGAATCTAGAACCTTTAAGAGTTATGATGGTTCTTTAGTGCTAACTAGAAGGTTTAAGGCCTAAATATCCTATAAGTCTCTATCACACACTCGAGAACATTTCAAGGATATTGTTTCACAAAATAAAGAGAAAAGGTTTGAGTTTAAAAAGGTGGAAAGGATTTGACTATGTTGGCCGTCGATTGGTCTTCCCTTTCAGGGAATTTTGTTCTTTTAAATTCAAATGTGTGATCAAGAATTATCTCACCATCACTACTTTAGCTTGGACTAAGCCAGTTTTATCAAATAAGAGAGTTTAGTTTTGGTAGTTTTACTCTAGGTAAACTCTTTCACCTTGAAAAGTTTTGATTTGATCATGACACTAACCATTAGTGTCATAGTCAAACCATACATATCAATTGGGGTCTAAGGGAATCAACTAAGACTAGCATGATTCATGATGGTTTGGTTTAAAATCGAGCCATTCTTACTTATGCTAAATCAGCTACTATGGACTTTTAGGAGTTTTATTCTAAATAAAGCTCTTAATTAGCTAAAGCTACTTTTTGCTTGATTAATCTTGGTTAATATATAATTATCAAGGTGATAATTAAAATCCAAGGTAAACCAAGAATACCAATTGACCAAGTGTGTTTAAGAAGGGGAAGGGAAGAAGTTTGATTCTTAATCGAACTCTTAGTCTAAGTGAAACTCTCTTACATTAGGACAAGGTACAGTTAGCCAAAACATGGTATGTCCTAATTTGAACACTATCTAGACATGCAAATCTAACCCACTATGTAACAAAAAGATATAAAAAAAAATAGATTTCAAAAATCTAATTTTATGTCTTAACTAAACCTTAATTAAATTATTAAATTAAATCCTTCATTTATTTTTATTTTTTATTAATTAAGTTAGACTTAATTAAATCTCAAATTTAATCTAATAATTCCATCTTATTGTGTGTGAGTCATTAGGTTCCAAACATGTTGGCAATGAGCATATCTCATCATGGTACTAGTCTAACTTATTAAGTAAAAGACCAAGGTGTATGCGCTTTGATCAAGAGCGGGATCTAGAAAGCCATCATGACCACTTCAATGATGAAATTTTATATGATATCTTATCAAAACCTTTCAGCGACTAGCTTTTTAGTGTAATTTGATCCTTTCACTAAATATCTCAGATTAAGTTTGAGCATGGTATAGTTTCTACTCTTGCTATAATCCATATTAATTCTTACAACTTATGGTTAATGATCATGAATTTATAAGAAACAATTCCTCATAAATTCATTATGCTTTGGCCAAGGACTTGAATCTAATTAACCATAGTAAAGAATAAATAAGATATATCTCCGATGTCATTAAGAGTTGTGAATCATCTTTGGATCACTTATGCAACTCTAAATGCTTCAGGCCTGACTTGAAATAACCTTACCATAAGCATCCATTTTTAGAACCTATCCATGATGATCTCTAAGTATGACACTCTACATACAAGATGACCTAGCATTAAAATTCAGAGGACTAATTACACAATTGGTACATGAGAATATTTCTATAGATATTTGAATGACTAATACCATATGGAGTTTTTAGATAGGCCATGTTCAGTGAACTTGTTTCCTCAAACAAGCACCCAATGTCATCCTAAGTATCACTTATACTTCAATGTTTGAGATTGGTTTTTTACTTCACAAGTAAGAAGGCATAATATATACTAGTATTTGAGTGTTCCCAATGAGCTATCTTGATAATACAATGACTAGGAACGTTCCTAGGAATTTGGCTTTGATGCACAAGGACTCACGATTATAAAGTTTTATAATTCCTATGGAAGGCCTTTTAATTTTTAGGGGCTTCATCCAATTAACGATTTCTTGATGGGAAATCATGCCATTAACATAAAAAAAAAAACCTTATCACTAAAACTAGTAACTGGAATATAGATATTCAACTATATATCTCATGTCCTAATTTGATTGGTTTAAGAGCATATAGACTATAGCCTCTTAAACTACACTCATAAGTGTTTTTACCTCTTCAATAATCTTTTAATCCTACATGTTGCATCAAACGTCACTTTGCATTGACTTTAGTTTCAGAGTGGTAAGGTAAAGGATTATCAACTACATAGAGCACATCCGTAGTCCCAAATTTCAAAATTCTAGCATTCATGAGCTCTAAACCTTGCTTTTGAACATGGTGCAATTTTCTATGGAATGCTTATGAATTCTAGTGTGGTACCCAAGTGAGTGTTTGCATCATACTATCCAGGTTATGAAGGTTTTAGAAGCTGAAGATAAACTAGTTCCTTTAATTATCCTTGCAGTGATTAGGGATTTAACTCTATATAAGATAACAATATAGGACAAATTAATGTTTTTTATGATTACTTCTCCGAGCTTTTCTATCATTTCTTATGGGATTAGGCTCAGTGTTCAGTTGAGTACTTGGTGGGATAGTGAATGGTCATAAAAAATGTTGTCGGATTTAACCTCACAATTGCACGTGTAGTTGATAGGGAATCTAATGAAAAGTAGAGTATCATTCCCACAAGAAATTATACTGAATTTGCTAACTATTAAAATAAAGGCAACTTATTCTTATTTAAAGAAATGATTAAAATTTATAAACTCAAAACTAAATAAAGACAAATAATCAATGATAAAAGCCTAGGATTACAATTCTCCCAACACTTCATTTGAATTTGTTTTTCACTCTTAACTTGACTAAATGCTAGAATTCTAATTTATTTAAAGTATCTCCTGATGGTTTTATACAAATATCTTTCTTAACCAATTTACTATATTCTTATGCAAAATGAATTAAAGAGAAACTTATTAGCTTGTACTCTAAATTAGTTACAAATGACATGCTTATATATTCCTATCTAACATATACATCAATTTATCAAAATAAATAAATATGAAATATATGTTATTCAATATAAGTCTAGACATAAAATATCCTTTTTAAAAGTCAATTAGGGTTATTAAATAAATCTAATTGGTGATCAAGCAATTGGAAGCATTAATGACAAGATTGAATAGATAACTCAAATACCATTAACATAAAGAAAGATAGTAAAATAATCCAAACTAAATGTTGAGCTCTATTGCAACCTTTGAAAAACTAATTTAATTCCTGATAATTAAAGAAAACATAAAACAAATAAGTTTCACCATTATAAATATTTCAAGAAAGATAAAGAAGATTAAGAGAAAAGAGAAAACTAAGATTGACTGAGTTTTTGGTCTTTAAGTGTTTCTAAAATCTCTAGCTTATTTAATTTTTTTTGGTGATAGCTTTATTATTTTTTTAAATAAGGTTTACAAGGCTCAAAAGTTCTTAATTATGTCTAAAAAGTCTTATTTATAAAGTGTCAAAAAAGTAAAAGGAGAAACTTCGCAAGCAAGTAACAAATAAGCCTAATTTTGAAAAACTTTCTCAACTAGCAAGTGGTTCCAGCTTTGCTACCGACTGCATCTTCTCTTTTTTCAATGTTTTTCTTGCACCTTGAAGTTTATTCTCATTTTGCACCCTTAAAAACACAAAAAAACTAAATTACTGCCTAATTTAATTATGAATGAAATAAATAAAACTAATTTAAAAATAATTCAAGATTAATAATTTCAAATAAAATATCAAGGATTTAGCTAACTTTGATGCATAAAATGAAATGACAAGAAGTTTGTTGAATATATTGATTGCAAGGATTATGGGTACAGTTAAGGATTCTAAGTCATAATGGTGAAGGTTGGGTAGGATGGGTGGTGCATTATTTGATGTTGAGGGAAATACCAGCTTGTGGGAAAACAACTATCTTACCCTATTATATGGGCTTCATTTTCCTTCTTCTTGGCTGGCGTAAGCTTTTTCAAGAGGGTTGATTCTCTACTTTCCATGTTTCCACTTTTAATGGCAATCTCTATTGTTTCCCTAGATATTACTATATCCTTAATGTTTTTAGTTGTGTTTGTCCTAAGCTTGTCATAGAATGGAATGCATATTCATAACAAGAACCATGTTTTCTTTTTCTATCGAGGGTGGTTACACTTAGGCTGCTATGTACATCCATTTTTAAGAATACTACTTAAAGCTTTTAGTGGACTTCTTTTTTCATATTTTGTGTAGAGAAATGATTTGGAACCATATCAGTTACTTATTTATATCGATTTAGGAAAGCTTAGGCCATATTTTTTAAAGAATAGATTCGGGTTTTACTTAGCCAATTACGTCACCTTATGCTTAATCCTATGAGACTTTGTTGGAAGCTGTGATTCAACAACTTATTATTATTCACATGGCCTTTTATCCTTTTGCAGTACATTGTAATATAGGCCGCAAGGTCACTAATCCTATTGTACTTTTTTAAAATTCAAAATTGTGAAAACTAGGTGGAATAACCAGGTTAAGGACTATATTAAGTTCTTTTGCATAAACTCTCTCCTAGATACATATATGCCCTTTATGGTGTAAAACCTTTCCTCCAATAACTATTTTTTATTTTAAGTCTTAATCAATTCTGATTGCCTTGGTACACTTATTCTACTAGGTGATCAAGATTCAAGATAACAGGGTTAGTTAGGGTAAAGTTGCTACTTTTGGATTGATGTATACGAAGAATGCCTCGTTTACTAGTGGTGTAGCTTGAAGGTGGGTGCTTTAAGAAGTTTGGTTACTAGATAGTGTTGTCTTTTATGGTGTAGCATGGTTATTGCCCAAAATTAGACTCAGCTTCTTTTTTCTTTTCCTCCCAGCGTTATCCTCCAAATTTTATTTTCCTTTAGTATGGTGAACATCAGATCCTTCAACATTGCTCTTTTATCTAACCTTTTTGTCATTTTTTCTTGCATTTCTTAATGTGTCTTATCCATTCTTTCCATGCAAGCTACGTGTTCAGTTTCCGTGATCCTAACTTAAGAGCAGGTATTGTAGCAATGACAAGTTTTTTTTTCAATGTTTCTTGATGGATAAGTAGCCTTTATACCTTTTTATAAAAATAAAGAATTAGAGCTTATACTAACATATTATTTTATTAAATGTATGAATGGATGAATGAAATAATAAATGAATGTATGAATGTAATGAAAGCTTTGCTACCTGCAAGATAATGCGAGCAAACCAATCTTTCATTAATACATACCCATCATTTTGTAAAAACATTAAATTTGCTAATATTATCCTATAGCCTCATTTAGAAATTTTAATATTTCTTATCTATGCCATCTGATTGAAATCACTTCACACCTAAGATCTTTTGCCTTTTAAGATATCATTTCTTATTTCTAGACAGAGTTACAAGTCTAGGCTGTGACATGCCCTATAGACTTGTGCCTTCCAAGATAAGCATTTGTAGTAAATGCGTGCTTACCAATCTTTTTCTTTTTCTTTTTCATCCTAGGATCTTAAAAGGCATCAATATGGCATCTTTGACTTTGTAATGACCACTTTAGCTCTTGGACACTTTCCTAAAGGGAGTTTTTCTCGAGTTATTTCTTTTTTTGGCTTTAAGTTGGCTCTTTACCCTTTATTTTCTCTTTAGTTCTTTATCAACTTAGAAGAGTTAGTAAAATACTTATTCTTCTGTGTCATTCCTATGAACATCTGACAACCTTTTTCTTCTTTGTTTAAACTTAACCTTCCAAAAGTCCATTCTCTTCTTAAGTTCATCAACTTTTCTTTTCCAATCCTCAAAAAATTTTAAAGCCCTTTCAAACTTTATCTAAAATTGAGGTTTCTTAATTTCTTATTGTAGGTCTTTAAGGTCACTTTTTGCTATGTTTGGCTTTTTTTTGATCTTTTACATGATTTTTTGAATCATATCCTTGAATTTCATCTAACTCGCCTCTTTTTGGAGCCTAAAGATTTTTTTTATTCAAATAGGCCTTGTTTGTTTTCAAGCTCTTGCTTTAGGAACTTTGTTTCTAATAATGTTTCCTCTAGTTGTTTATCCATTGGCTGAACATTTCCTTTATTAGGTGCAATCAATCTATTATTTACCTTCTTTAGTCTTTAACCCATATATTTTGGAATAATGTCATCTACATACATACCAAGCTCTATGTTGAAAGTTTGTTTCATGCTTCAATGATCTTGCACGCCTCGCTTAACATAACTTTCTTCCATAAAAACAAATTTCTTTTGATCAAGCCCATGGGTTACAAGTATGAACTATTGAGATCCATATTGCTTTTATATCGACAAAATCACATAGCCTTACAGCTTCCCATACTTTTTTGCAATGGAACCCATTTGTTATTCATATATTTGGACTATATTAGTATGTAAGGGATCCATGAAGTTTGCCAAGTCATTTCCTCTTTCTTAAGATTTTGAGATGTAGCAATCCATTGTTCTTCAGTTACACCATTGGGCCTTTTCCTCTTAAAGACTTCTAGAATAGGATAAGACACTTCGAATGCAATTGAAAGATAATCTTTTCTTTTCCTATAAATATGACTTTAGATCCACACATTTAGAAGATGTGTATGGCTGATGAATTATCTTTTTCTCTTTTTTTTTACAAAAGTTTAGAGATCAGATTATTTTGGCCACAATGGCCAAGGTAAGGTTTATTTTTTTGTTTAACTCCTCGAAATGATCAGTTACAATAGGTTTTGTGCCCTAATGTTTTTGGAAAGATAACTAACCCATATATCACTAAAGTGACAACATTCATGACTTCCACTTTATCGAGATGATTTTGAACCAATACTCATAGGTCCTTTCGAGGAATGCAATCCTAGTCCCCTTTCTATACATATGATCTTTAACACATTTTGCATCCATACTTGTTATTTTTGGTAGCTTCTTTTTTGCACTTTAATGTCATATTTCTTTCAAGTATATCTTATCTAGGCTTGCTTACCCGATAAGTAACAAGGTTAAAGATTCTTTGATTGTTAGAGTTATGTCTTTTTGGTTAAAGGTAAGACATAGTACATCAAATTCTAGAAATGTACTATTGTTGGGATAAATTACTTGTTTACTTTAACCAAAATCAATAATGCTATACCTTAATGTTTTTAAGTGAAAATCTTTTTTGGTTGCCCTATTGATTACAAATAACCTATGGAGATCATTTTTTTTAAAAAATAAAGCTTAACCTTCTCTGATAATATCAACACATAGCTTTATTCAAATAATCCTTGTTTTTTTATTGAGCCATTATCGTAATGTACCTGTTGTGAGAATACACCTAATTTATACTAACCTCGATGGGATTTTCACATGACATAGGTGAGAAGTGTTAGGAGAGATCATTGGATGAATCTCTCATCTAATTGATTTTTAATGGCTTTCATGAAGTGGCTAGAAATTTGGAGTTGCCGCTGATCGTTTGGGCTAGGTGTGATTTGACACTTGTCAAAACCAATATTTTAAGTTATGAAACTTAAAAGATTGATTTTATGATCTATGTGAACCAGAGTTCAGTAAGCAGGTCCAAGAGTCAATTAAGTGTGGGGAAGGATAAGCACCCCCATAATGCCCTGAATCAGTACCTCTAGCCATAGATTATTTCAATTTCAATTTTTTTAGTTTTAGTTTTGCCATTATCTTTTTATAATCCCCTTTTATTCTTGAATGAATTTTTGTAGTAAATTTAAATTTTTGTATATAACTTGGGAAGATGGCAAAACATAGAGCTTTTATTAAAATAATTTTGGATTTAATTTGAAAAAGATGTTTCATATTGAGTATTGAAGGGATATCGACAAAAACATTGCCTAGATGATTTTTTTTTAAAATCTCTATGTTTGAAATCATGAATGCATAAGTATCACAGACAAAAGAAACATGTTAGTAAGCCATGTAGAAATTTGTAATAAATATTTGTGTAACAATAAAGTAAACAAAGCTTGAAAAAAAAAGTCTATCAGGAACATATATCATGGTTATCATAGGTTATCTAAGAATAATTAACTAACAACTTGGAGACACATTTGGTTTCGTAGGATAGTTAAGGCATGAAAATAGAGTTTTGGTTTTTTAAAAATTTGGAAAAACTAGAAAAGAGAAATTCTCAATTTTAGATAAGATTTTGAAAAATAGGGTTGAAAAGCTAGGTTAAAAATTTTGGCATTTTTTTCAAAAGTGAGGTATTTTTGGTATTTTTGATAAAAGGTGGATTTCAGGTTGAAACTAAAGAATTTAAAAAAGGTTAAATAGATTTTATTCAAAAATGATTGGGCTTTGATCTGGGCCTAATGGGACACATGCATGAATTGTCACTCCACTGGGGTGCTAATCGACTTATTTCGAGGCATTCGAGTGCCTCCAAAAAGTGAATATCAAATGATCGCCTGAATTTGACAAGGTTGAAAACAAAAACAACATTAAGTTTTCGAGCTTCTCGATTTTATTTTAGGCTTCTTCAGAGTCTATACGAATCAAGCAAGGTATTGTTGGAAAGATAACTTGGCAAGGCTTAATCTAAAAATATTTAAAAATTCCTACAAAAATCTCATTCTAGGAGAAATTGTTTGAAGTTGAATTTTGTTTAACACTAATACCAGGTGCATGGAAGTAGGTGCAGCAAACTTTGAAAAATCTTCGACTAGTTTGAACTTGGCAAGTCAAAACTACTACATCATTAAAAATTGAATTTTATGAATTAAGGTATGATATTAAAAAAATCATGAAAAATCATTTACGTGGTCAAAAACAGCTCATATTGAACACTAATCTCTAGTCTTTGGGCTTTTAGATAGTGCAAGATTAAAAAATCATACCTCCTTTATTTGAGCTTTTTCCAAGGAAAACAAGAGCTTACTAGAAAGCTAATTGGATTATTTTTAAGAGAAATATATTATAAAAATTCAAAAAAATCATTTAAGGCTCAAAAATAATTTTTTAATTTGGGTTAAGCTACTACCAATAGCCAAAATAGAAGACTTTTTGGTTTTTGGTTTTTTTAGACTCAAATTAGGCTACAAACATGTGAATATCCAACACTAGCGTCCATGGTAGGGGGTTCATAAGTCTATCCTAAATCTTGGAGAAGTTGGTCAAGATAATGATCTGTTAGTTGTGCCATTTATTTAACAACAATTATTAGGATCATATCAAGGCATTCATTCAAATGGGTTGTGAACTATTTTTTTAATGGCTTAAAAATAGAACATATATGGCCTTATTTAGCCATGAATCCAAGCATTAAGAGTTTGATTTACGACTAAGCTTGATGGCATCAAGTGAATTAGTCTATTCATATGGACTAAACATAACTTACCTTGGTTCATGATTCATAAAATCAGATTTGGCAGAATCACAAGGCAAGCATTTTGGAAAACATGCTATGAACTAAACCTATAAACATGGCATCAAATAATTGAGGATGATGAGGCATCATAAAATATATTTTAGCAAATAAATCATAATCAAATTGTAGGAAATGGCCTAAACAACCTTTGGACATGCAAAATGAACATGTAATAGCATAGATCTTGGCACAAATGAAGCAAAAATCACCAAAGCAAGCGATACATGCTGGATGAATGAATCAAAAGAGTAAAGGGAATGAGTTTTATCATCTAAACCCCAAAATAAAACCATAAATCATAAAATCCAACCAAGCAATATCAAAAAAATGCATGGATCCTAAAAAAGGTCCTAGTAACAAAATAATGGCCCACCAAAATGGCATGTCGAATGCAACAATAAAAAACAACAAATAAAAAAGCAAAGAAAATATAACCTAATGCTTCAAATATATTGCTTGGTAGCTCTAGATCAAATTCCTTTTTTGCTTTTCTTTTCTTTATTTACTTTTCTTTTGATGTCTAACCTTTTTTTTGCTTTTTTTTTTTTATCTTTTTTCTTGTTGTTTATGGCTATGAGGGAATGGGTGAAATAAATGGGTTTGGGCTATGGTGGTTGTACATGTGGCATGAATAGTGAAGTGAGAGAAAAATTAAAATAAGGTTTTTATACCTCAAAGTTAGTCGGTGAAAACCTAAAAGGGTATTTTTAATCAAAAATTGGTGAGTCACTAAGGCAATGATGCCTTGGGGATGTGTTTACCAATTTGGCTAACCCTTTGGTTGTTGCAATTTTATTGGTCAAGCCATTTTAAGTTCAATTTATTTACAAAAATGCCAAATTTGGTAGGCACTAATGCCCCTTTTAATCTTAATTTTGTGATGAAATATCTGCCAAATTGATATTATTTTTGCTAAGTAGGCCTTTAAAAATGTAACTGCAAAATTGACCAACCACTTAGTAAATAAAATAGGCCTAAATAAATAAATTTAATTAGTATATTGACCATATCTTTCAAAATATTTTTAATAAAGCTTGTCCTTAAATAAAATAATATTTAGAGCCAAAAATTTTGTAAAATTTATGACCTAAGATTAATGGGTCACTTGTAGAAAAATTCCATGAATTAAGCAAAAATTTTTGAATTTATCAATACATTTGGTCATGTATCAATACATTTAGGCAAAATGTATTGGTAACTAGCCAAAATTTATTGATACATTGGCCTATATATTGATACATTTTGTTCCAAAAATCAATTTTAGCTATTGTTAGGACCTTATATTGATACATTAATGAAATTTATCGACACCTTGTGTGAATGTATCCATACAAAGGCATGAGGTATCAATACATACATAAGAATTTCAAATCTGGTGATGTTGGACCCAAGGTATTGATACCCCATGGCAAATTATCAATACCTTTGATAAGTATTGTATATTTTACTCACATTTGGTTCCTCAATCATCTCGCTTTAGCTCAAAATGATCGGTATTGGATTTCGGCTTGGGCATATGACCTTGATGATGCCTTGGATTGCTTGCATGAAGGCTTGAAAAAATTTGGTGTTTACAATCTTTTTTGACAAATCTTTGACCACCAGATATTTCTCAACTATTGCAAAACTTGACCTTCCACGAAGATTCATTTTATTAAAGATTCCAAGAATAATGACCATTAATGTGCATTTATGATGACAGTGTCTGTATATGCCTTTAAACCAATAAGATTGAGACATAGGATGCTTGCTTAAATAACTACATACAAGTTACTGAGTTAAAATAACATAGGTTTTCCTTTATGTCAGTGGCATGATTGATACTCATGCAAACACTAATTGGATGAAGCCCTTCAAACACAATGGCCTTGCAAAGTTAATAAATTAGTTATGATAATGAGATCTTTATGCATCAAAGTTGTGTTTCTAAAAGTGTTCCTAGTCATTGTATGTCAAGATAGGGCATTAACAATGCATAAAGACTAGTATGTGCTAGGTCTCCATGCATGGGATGCATGCAATCCTTTGATTTCATAGAGGTTGAAGTACATAAGATACTTGGGAATAGCATATGGGTGCTTACTTTATGGAAGGTTCACTAAACTTGGCCCGAATAAGAACTGCATTTAGTATAAGTCACTTAAATGTCTGCTGAATATGTTCTTATTTGCCAGTTGTATATAATAGTCTTTAGACTTGTGATACCAGGTTATTTCATAGAAGGAATGTTATGCTTTGATTCCATCAGGAACAGTCTACAATAGATGGATGCTTATGATATGGTGGTTTTGGGTATAGCATGAATCATATGGTAGATCAATGAGTGATTAAGAGAAGATTCACCATTTCAAGTGACATTGGAGACATATTTGAGTGTTCTTAACCATGGTTAATTGGATTAAAGTCTTTAGCTAGGGCATATATTTGGATTATAAGGAATAGTTATTATAGATCCATAAATATTAACCATGAGTTGTAAAAACTAATATGGATAAAGTTTTTGGTAGACACTGCACCGTGCTCATCCTCAATCAGGGATATATGGTGAAAGGACCATACTACACTAATAATTAAGTTATTGAAAGGTTTCTGTAAGGTTATACTGACTCTTCAACATTTGGGTGGTCATGATGGGTTACTAGGTCCTGTTCTTGATTTATAAACATGATTCATGAGATGATTTATGTTCACTGCCCAGATATTGGGAATCCAATAGGCCACACATAATAAGGTTGAAATGTTGGATTACATTTAAGATTTAATTAAGTATGACTTAATTAAATAAAAGGTAATTTGAATGGAAGACTTAATTAAATGAGTTCAATCATTTGAGACCAAATCAGATTTATGAAATCAAATTAAATGAGTTCAATCATTTGAGACCAAATCAGATTTTTGAAATCAAGATTTTTTTTGGGGTCTAATTAAGATGTTAATAATAAGATTTTCTTATTAAAATAATGTCTAAATTGAGCCATGTAGTGTAATAGTGGATAAACATTAGTTATAGTGGAAATAGGATTTTATCGAGACTCGGGATTTAATTGAGAATCAAATTTTCATATCTCGATAATTTGTTAATAATCCCTTAAATAATATTGTAATATAATTATTTTATAATTAATATTAAATAATATTAAAATTAAGTTAAAAATAGTTTTTAACTAAATTAAAGATTTTATACTAATAAAATCCATAGAGATGTGCATGTACTAGCTAATTTATGTTTCCAAATTATTTATTTAATATTTTATAATTATTTGATAATTATATTTATTAAATAAATATTTATTTATTTATTTAGAACAAATAAAATTGAATTAATTGGACTATATTTATGGAAGCATAAGTTTGACACTAAAAACCCTTGCATTGCGCCATTATCGCTGCTTGTAGCCCAAGCTTGTTAGGCCAATTTGATTGGCCTAATAAGAAAGGGGAATTCACCCAAGGCAAAGGGAGGAATAGCTAACCATTTATTTAACCTAAAATAAGGAAAATATGTTCAACTTGTTTAGGGGGTTTTAATTTGGTCAAAACTATTCCATTCTAAATCTGACTAGGAGTAGGATTGAGCTAGTATATATAGATGTAATGGCCTAAAAGCTTTAAAAGATAATTTTAACCTAAATTTTGGATAAGAGGCTACTGAATATCTTGAGGAAATATTTTCTAAGATAAAATTTAGTTTTTCTTAAAAAATTCTAACCTAAACACAAACCCTAGTTTGTGCTATCTTCTTAAGAAATTTTGTGCTTGGGATAAACTTCGTCTATTCTCTCTTCTTGGTTCTCGTTTGATTCAATATTTAAAGTTACCTTTTGGTTAAAGGTTAATAACTCTTCTAGCTAGCATTGGAGAACCATCGGGCCTCAAGAAGGTTTGAACAATCACTTGTGTGGGTAACCGTTAAAGGCAAGACACATATGCTACTTGTGGTCTTAGAAATTTTTTTAAGAAACCAATTTCTTGGTGCTTTATTGTTTAGATTCTGACATCTAAACTTAAGGTAACTTTTAATCAAATGGATAATTAAATCTTGATTTAGAATTTCGAAGAAAGAAGTTTGGCTATTCCTATGTTTATTTTACTACATTTATCTTTATATATTGATGATTTTTGAAATCCAATAATTGCATGAGGCTGGACTTCATCGGGAAAGAGTTTCTTTTAGACAGTTATGATGCATGCAAAAAAAAGCAAGTTATTAAAGGAATAATTAAAGATACAAAAAATAATATAAAAATAGCAACATTTGCCATAACAATTATTAGACTCATATTAAGGCTATCTGATGCCTTATAAGCAATAATTCAACTTTAGTGTGGTTGGTGTGGCATTTGTTCACCACTACTTAAATCAAAGGCCGTGTTTAGGTCATAAAGTAAAGAAAAATAAATAGTTTCAGCAATTTTTAACAAAAATTAGGCATGGCCTTTTCCTAAGCTAGGTCATTAAGGTTCACTACATAAAGTTCACATAGGTTCTACAAGGTCCTAAATTGTTCCTCACTATTATCCATGATGACTAATAAGGCACTTGATCTAATGGAAAGGGTTCAATTCATTGGACTATGTTTCCCTAGCCTATGCAAAGGATTATCACGAGAGCTTAGTTAATACTTTGTAAGTTTTTCACTAGCCTTCATGGAGAATCATCATGAAAGAGTAGCAATTTTACTTCCTTCTAAAAGGAAAAGAGCTTTGGTATCAAGCTGATGTCATGCAAATGCATCTGCATAGTATATGTATAGGGATAAACAAATCTTTTCCTTTTTGAGACCTTTATTCTATGAACCCCAACAATTAATCAAATGATTAAGTATACTAGGGCAATAATAAACAATATAGTAGTTATAATATGTACCAATTTACTTCTAGGTGCTTTTCGAAAAAGTTTTTTTAAAGGGAATTATAATTATGTATCGACTAAAGCTGCCACATTAAGATTTGGATAACATAAGATTAATCCTAGGCTTAACTTTCTAAAAGTCCTTAGTATAGTCACTAAGCTAATATAATGTGCTAAATGCAAACTAGCATATCAGACAAAAGTTATAAAGGAGGTTTACTAAGTGGTCATGGTGATTCACTTATTCGACTTATTTCGGCATAGAGGTATATGATGAATTCGTATAGGGATGCATGACAATTATAAAATGGCCACGCAAAAGAGTGACCAGCAATCTTTCTTAGTTAGGCATGATGTTTACCTATTAAAATCTATCCCTTATAAAAAATTTTAAAATCTATTAAAACTCTTTCCAAAGACAAATTTTAAAAGCCTGAATTTTAAAACTAAAGGAAAACAAAACTATTTTAGGAGTCGATGCTTAAAAAGATTAGAGCAACCCATAATGAATTTTAATCAGTACTCGTTAATCATGTACTACCTTAAATCTCGATTAGAATTGGTTTTAAATTTTGATATTTAATAATAATTCCTTTTTTAAAAAAGAAATAATTTTAATGAATTAGATCTTACTATTAAGGAAAATATTTTCATACTCCCTAGCAGGCTCAATAATTTATGAAATTTTTATTTTTTTTATTATTTATTTAATTTGTTATTGATGATAATTGATGGAGTTCTCCCCAGTAGCTTGGTAAATAACCTATATGTATTTTAACTTAGGAATATTGCCTTTTTTATTGGTCAAGACAAGAATTTAATCTTTCGAATGTGCTTAAATTTATTTATCATGGATGTATACTCATGAATCTAACAGGAATTAAGTAAAGTTTTGACACATATGGAAATAATGAGAAAACATGAAAATGGCCTTTTTATTAAAACATTTTTATTTAGTTTTTCTTTCACTGAGGATTACATAAATAATTTGAGTCCCTAACTTCCCAAACAGCCTATGGACATCCCTTGTCAAATAAGAATGGTGACTTTATTGAGAAAGGGAGTTTAAGTATGTTCCTTGGCAGCCTAATAATTTAAGTTTTTCTTTAGTTTTTCTTTCACTGAGGCTGACATAAATAATTTGAGTCCCTAACTTCCCAAACAGCCTGTGGACATCCTTTGTCAAATAAGAATGGTGACTTTATTGAGAAAGGGAGTTTGAGTATGTTCCTTGGCTGCCTAACAGAGCATGTTTGAAATCCCTTTCATAATAGCTTCATCATTTTTGTAAAAAATAAAAAATTCAAACTTTATTTGAGGTATGCCTCTCATATTCAAGGGTTAATTCAAATATAAAAAATAAGTATACAGTGTCACAAAGAGACCTAGATTGGACCTATTTTTGTGCTAAAAATTTTAGATAATTTTAGGCTAAGTGTGGGACTATTTTAGGCTCAAATCGGGATTATTTTAAGGCAAAATAGTGTTAAAAATCTTAGTAGTTTCTTGCCATAGCTAGGATTGTTTTGAGGCTGATATAATGCTAGAGAAATTAAGATAGTTTCTGATAACTTTATAAAATAGAGTTATTTAGTCTTGTTATTCATATTAAATTAGCTAAGCCTTCGAGATATTTATTTACATTTTATTTATAGTAGTATTATTTTATTTAAATTTTATTTATTTTAAATTTATTATTTACTTTCCTTATATTCTAATTTCTTAGTTATTTAGATACTTTCCATATTTTTGTAGGTCAAAACCTAAAGGAGTTTCTAAAAGTGCAACAACTTAGGCAAGAATTAAAGTGGACTCAACCAAGCAAAGTGATTAAGTTTGGCAATTTCCAAAAATAATATGTTCAAGCTACTTGGAGACCAAGTTTCTACCTTCTAGGTTTTGCCTATAAATAAGAATCTTAAGATTAGATTTAAAGACATCTTAAACACTCTATAGTTTTATTTTTCTCTAGTTTTTTGAGGAAAAGAATAGCCACCATAATATTCAAGAAGCTAGAGAGATTTTAGAGAAACTTGAGGATCAAAGATTTGGCCAATCTTAATTTTTTTCTCTTTACTCTTTTTATCTTTCTTGTATTATTTATTATGGTGAAACTCCTTAGTTTTTATATTTAATCTATTTATTATGAACTAGGGTTATTTTTCTAGGCTTACAATGGAATTCGACATCTAGTTTGGATTATTTTATTTTATTTTCTTGATATTGATGATATTTAAGTTGCTTATCCAATTTTTTTATTAATGCTTCTAATTGATTGATCACTAATTAGATTAATTTGGTAACATTATTGGAAAAGGAAATTTTGAGTTTAGACCTAAATTGAATGTCATATGTTTCATATTCATTTATTAGGATGAATTGATTTGCATGTTAGATAGGAATATACGAGCATGCCATATGTAGCCAAATTAAAGTCTAAGCTTAATGAGTTTCTTTTAATTCAATTTGCATAGGAATATAGTAAATTGATTAATAAAAAAACTTTTATAAGACCATGGGAAGACACTTATAAATAAATTAGAACTCTAGGTTAACAACTCATTATCATTAGCCAAGTTAAGAGAGTATGGTTTTATTCAAATAAAGAGTTAAGGGAAATTGTAATCCTAAGCTTTTATTATTTATTATTCACATTATTATTATCATTGTTCTTATTATATTTAGTTTTAATTAATAATTCTTAATTGTTTGTTTGAACATGATTAAGTTGTTTTCATTTAAGTACTTAACAAATTTAGTATCAATTCCTCGTGGGATCGACATCTACTTTATCACTATATTACTTCTTACATTACTTGAATTTGTGTGGTTAATTCTGACAATAGTTTCTGGCCTTATCAGAGACTGTTTTAAGGCCAATATATTACAGAAAACTTAGGCTATTTTGGGCCAAAACTGAGACCATTTTGATATAAAAATGACACTATTTTTGGGTTGAAATCATGATAAAAAATTTAGGTTGTTTATGGTGGATCCAACACTAATTTGAGCCAAAAATAATGTAATTTTTGGGCTAAAACAATGCTGGAAAACCTAGCAACGTAGGAATAAATCCAGGACTATTTAAGCTAAAGATGAGATCATTTTGGGCCGAAATAATGATTAAAATTTGGTACTTTAGGTTAAATCTAGGATTGTTTTGAGCTGAAAGCAGGTTCATTTTTGGGTCAAAATAATGCGAGAAAATTTGGGCAACTTAAGGTTAAAAATGGGACATTATAGGCTAAAAATGGGGTTAATTTTGGTCCAAATTAGTGTTGAAAATTTAGGTAGTTTACACCAAAATTTAGGATTTTTTTGGCTAAAAAGGGTCATTTTCAGGCTAAATTGATGTTGGACAGTTTGAAGTTAAATCTGAGAATGTTTTGGACAATTTGGGGTTAATTTTGGTTTAAATTAGTGTTAGAAAATTTAGGTAGTTTACAGTAAAATTTGGGATTTTTTTTGCTAAGAAAATGGTCATTTTAAGGCTAAATTGATGTTAAATAGTTTGGAGTTAAATATGAGATTGTTTTGAGCTAAAAACATGATTAGTTTGGGCCAAAATAGCGCTGGAAATTTTGAGTAGTTTGGGGTAAACCAAGACTACTTTGAGCTAAAAAAGGGTTATTTTCAAGCCAAAATAAAAGACAAGGAAAATAATTTTTTAGGCCTTATCATGATAAATCTGACCATGAAAATCATGTTTCCAAAACTAAATTAACAAGAAAATTGGCCAAGATGATGGTTCATTGATTGAACCATACCCTAATCATCCAATATCATTTAAACAGTTTCAAAAAGCTTGTGGCTAGCTCATGACCATTTTATGAATGGTAGATTTAGCTTATTTAATCACTAGAATCAAAGGTTTTAAGATCATCAAGCTTTTCACCGACATCAAGCTTAAACCAAGATAAACCATAAAGACAAAGCACTCACAATATGTAAAAGAATATGATATTTATGGCTTATTTGAACATAAATATAACTAAAAAAAATTATGAAAGCCTTTCATGGTAACCAAAAGCTTTTATTTTTCTTAAAAAAACTTTAGACAATAGCGCAAAATGGATAGAAGGATGACGTGCTCACCAGCATCAAAACATCAAGAAGAAGTTAAGAAAATCATCTTAGCTTTAAAGTAAAATGAAAGTTTACTCTTTTTTTTGTGGGAATTTTCTTTTTTTATTGTTAGAGGATGAAAAGATGTGATGTTGTTGTATGAAAAATGATAAGGATTAGGCTTAATAGGTGGCTTGGTTAAACCCTCTATGAGGGAAGGCTATGCCTTCCTTTACTCATCTTTTTCTTCTTCCACTCTTGTATTAGTGGTTCCCCCTTTGTCCTTCTCTCCTCTTATTAGCCAAGCTCATTTTCTTTCAGTTCCAAGGTGGAATTTTGTTAGCCATCTCATTTACTCATCCTTTACTATTAATAAAAATGCCATATTCATCCTCCAATTCTACCCTTCTTTATTTTTTATTAATCCAAGCTTATTTTAGCTAATTCTAAATTTCTTCCCTTATATTCTTCTATTCGTAGTCTTTCTATTTTTCTCACTTTTATAACACCTAAATTTATTTATTTTTCAATGTTATCGTTCCCCATGTCTAATTTGTAAAAATCTGCCAAATTTGATCATTTTTAAATTTTTATATTTGGTCCCTCCAACATAATCAATTCAATTTTCTCTAATGAATTTTAATTACATTACCTTGTCATTTTAATTCCTCCAATTTCTTGTCAACTTTCAAGGATTGGTTTTCCAGTTTCATTTCTTTTGAACTATTTTTAGTTTAGTTCCTATACCTTTAAACTTTTCCTAAAGTATCAATATCGGGATCGATACTTCACCTTATATTTTTGAATTTTTCACCTTATATTTTTAAATTTTTTTACCATTAAAGGGTCATGTATCGATATTCACCAATCTTTCTTTAAGTTATCAATCTCAAGATCGATCCTCTACCTTATACAAATTCCTATTCAGTTATGCTTGGCCAAATGTCAATCTGGATTGATACAAGACCTAAATCTTTAATTTTCTCTTAAGGTTCTAAATTTTTAAGCAAACTAGGCTTCTTCCTCATTTCTCTAAACTTCTTTTCGAGATCTAAAACTTTTTAGAATCCCTAGAGAATCCCAAAGTTCTAACTAGTTATAAATTGGATAAAAGGTTTAAAAGATTGAACAGGGTTAAAAATGGTTAAATGGGCCAAACCATGTTCGCTAAGTCAGAATTGACCAAATTCAGTTGATTAAGATCAAAGTAGTTGAATTGGTCAGGTCGATCAAACTTGGTTAACTTGAATCAAACCGATCAAGCTTGGTCAAACAAGTCAAACTAGGTATAACTAGGTCAAAATTAACTATAAAAGTTCAAATAGGGACACATTGGCCAAATCAATCAAAACTGAGAAAAGCTACATTAATCAAAATTAGTTTAGAGAAGTTAATTTTCAGTTGGTTTAGAGAAGTCAAAATTGGCCCAAATACATAAGATAAATTGTTACTTTGGGCTTTTAAATTATGATTAATACATATAGGTTTTTTAACTTAACTTTCTTTTTTTTTTTTTACAAAAAAAAGATTAAACTTGCATATATATAAATTTTAATTAATTTTTTTGTATATGTAATTTTTAATTGAACTTTTTACTTGTAGAATTTTTAGTCAAATTGTTCCTTGTGGAAATTTCAACTATACTTTTATATGTAGAATTTTTCACAAATAGAATTTTAAATTAAACTTTGTACATATAGGATTTTTAATCAATCCTTTAAGCATGTATTACTTTTTCTGTATATGGATTTTAATTAAATTTTCACACATGCAATTTACGATTAAACTTTCACATGTAGAATTTTCAAATTAATTTTCACATATGGAATTAATTAAACTTTTTATACAAAAATTTTTAAATAAACTTTCACACATAGATCTTTGGACTTTTTCCTTTAGAATTTTAATTAAACTTTTCAAATATAGAATTTTTAAATCAAATTTTTATTTTTTTTAAATATAAAGTTTTTACTCAAACTTGTACATTTGGTATTTAGCTAGACATTTATACATACAAAATTTTCAATCTTTTAGTTACATGAAGAATTTTCAATTTTGAACATGTGGATTTTTATTTAGAATTCATTTTATATTAAGGTTTTATAATTGGATTTTTTTCAATCAAATAAAATCAAAATTGACTTTTCAACCATATTTGCAACAAATTAGGATTAAAATTAAATTTCAAACATGTAGCCAATTAGTAAGAATAATTTTTAAATTTCCAAAGATGTTGGCAACCATTGGATTTAATTTTGACTTTTCAATGCATGGTTGTGTTTAATTTGTATGGGGCATATTCCAACCTAAAATAAAAATAAGAAATAAATAATCTTTAATCAATCAAAATCTTGGTGGAAATGGTTGGTCGATGTCTTGCACACAATATGCCATAGTTATGGGGGATCAAAGAAGTTGGTGAACGATTTTGAAGTTAAAAAATATGGCCAAAGGGTTGGAAAACCCTTTGGCCTAATTTCATTAAAAGAGGGGAGAGAAAGTTGTTATCATTTTTGACACCTAATTTAGAAAGTTAGAGACCATTCTTGAAGCTTGAGAGAAAAAAAGAAAGAAAGAAGAGAAACTAGAAAGAAAAAAAAGAAAAAGAAAGAAAAAAGAATAGAGAAAAGAGAAAATTTTGTATTGATCCTTCCTAAGGATGTAGATCACTAGCTTTTCTTTCACATTTTCTCGCTATCATCTTCCTCTCGATCTCTTTTGCTCCCCAAGTTCTTATCTTTGCTTCATTTATTAAGTTGTAGTGTTCGTTTTCCTTTTTTTTTTTCCTCTTTTTGAAGCTTGATGATCCCAAGCTTCAAGGTAAGAGACTGTTTGAGCCTAAGCTATTTCAACCTTTTTAAGGCCATACTTTCTTGTTATTTTTGTTATGTAAGATTACACTTTCATTTTATGTTTTTTTTACTTCCATTGTTGTTTTATTATTTTTCTTGTTATGGATTAAGCTTAATGATCCTAAGTTTTATACATAATTGATGTTTAAGCCAAGGTTGTATAAACCTTTTTAAAGGCTAAATTTTGAGCAAAATGCTTGCTTTTATGCTTTTGTTATTTTAATTTGTTTTCCTTGTTATTTTTATTATTATGAAATTGTGAGCTTGATGAATCCTAAGGTTTACACTTAGGTGATGGTTTAAAAAAATAAGGTTTTCTAAACTTTTAAGTGGTCAAACCTTAAGTAGATTATTTAATTTTTACAATTCTTATTATTTTATGTCCATTAAAATATTATGTTTACTTAAACTCCTTTAGATGTCATACTTACTTTATTCTCATATTTAGACCTACCAACTAGGCTAGCGACATTGGTTTTTGGTTAGGTTAATTCAGCTTAGGTTATTTTGAGTTCTTAAATTTTTTAAGTCACTTTTAGGTTTGGATCATTTCAATTTTGGGTAACTTTGACTTTGGGTCATTTCAAGTTCTGTTCATTTCAGTTTTGAGTCATTTTTTATTCAGGTCAATTGGGTTTAACACTTAGGTTAATGGAGTTTGAGTCATCCTAGATTTGGATCATTTCAAGTTCAAATAATTCTAGATTTAGGTCTTTTTTAGTTCTGGTCAATCAGGTTTAACACTTGACTTAATCAATTTAGGGCAATTAGGTTTAATACTTAAGTTTATCGGGTTTGGTCCTTTTGAGTTTGAGTCATTTTGAGTTAATTATATAGATAAATTCAAGTTCAGGTTATTTTGGGTTTGGGCTATTTCAGGTTCGAGTCATTCTATATTTTTGTCATTTTGTGTTGGGGTCATTTTCGAGTTTTGTTTGGTTGGTTTCGAGTTGTAGACTTCTTCTAGCCAAATCAGATTGGGTTAATTTTGGATTTAGATAGGTTAGTTGTGTTTAAAGGTTTGGGTCAGAACTGACAAATCTACTCATATTGGTATTTTCTTCACTTTTGTTTCCTTTTTTTATTATATTTATTATTTTATGTTCATATTGTCATTTATTTTGTTTAATTTTCATTGTTCTCATATTTATTTTTTTTCACTTTATGTTCATGTTTATTCCATTTCATTTATTTTTTTGATTTATTTTAATATGTTCATTTTCAAGCTTGATGATCCTAAGTTTTAACAAAGGTGATGACTTGAACTAAAAGTTTCCAAACCATTTAAATGGCCAAGCTTGAGCAATTAATTACATTTCATAATCAAGTTATTTTATGTTAATGTTGTGCTTAATTTCTCCAATGTTCTATTTTATTTCATGTTCATATTGTTACATTTTTTGTTCCTATTGATATTTACCTGACTTTATTTCCATTATCATGTTTTGTGTAACTTGCTCATGTTAATGACACATTCACATTTTAAGTTTTTTGTTAAGAGGGAATTGGTTTTCTAAGCCTAGTTTTGTCCACGATATATGATTTTGTATTTGAAAAATCACATTTTTGATACTTTTTCTTACCCTTGATCGACTAAGGAGGTTATTTTGGTAATTCCAAAATCGAATAGGCTTTTCTAAGGTCATTGTAGAACATGGCCAAACTAAGAGCCAAAATTGATTCCATTAGCTCATAATGAGTTCACTAAGTCAAAATTGAGTGCTTCAAAGTGTTAACATTTTTATGTCAAAACGAAGCCTTTAGGGTCATTTTGAGACTTTTCCCATCTAAATCAAGTTTTTTTAAGGTCATCTTTGCATTCTCATGTTGAAATTGAGCCTTTAGCATCGTTTGAACTTTTTCTATCAAAATTGAGAGTCATTAGGTTCATGCTATTACTTTCATGTTGAAATTAAGCAATTAGTGTCATTTTAGACTTTTCTCATTATTTTTGTTCATGTCAAAATTGAACTTTTAGGGTCAATTTAGTTTTTTATCAAAACCGAGTTTTTAAGGTTATTTTTGCACTTTCATGTCAAAACCAAGCCTTTGGGACCTTTTGGAATTTTTTACATCAATCTTGAGCCTTTAGGGTTGTTTTTGCACTGCCATGTCTAAACCAAACCTTTAGGGTTATTTTCTTATTTTTAAGTCAAAGCCAAGATTTTAGGATTAGTTTTTGCACTTTCATATCTAAACCAAAACCTAAGGAACATTTTAATATTTTTTGACCAAAATTGGGCCTTAAAAAAATTTATAATATAACTCATGTTTTTTAAAAACCAAGGCAATATTCTTAATTTTAAATAGTCCATAGGTTTTTTCAAAGTTATGAAATGAGTCTTATCGATTATTATTAAGAACGAAATATTCTCCTTGAAATAGTGAATCAAAACTTTCTAACACTAAAAATATAAAAGTTTCTTGTTTTATCAGGTTTATTAGTGGAATATGAAAAATTTCTTTTTAAAACAATAAAACATGGTTCACTTCAAAATAAAATAATAATGACGATAATAAATGACTTTTGAAGACGAATTTAAATGCCAAAAATTTGAAACCAACTTTACTTGAAATTTAGGATAATAAGGGATTAATAGGTACTAATTTATAGGGTACTAATCCTTGCCCATACAAAATGGACTTTCAATCTTTATTTTTCTTTGGTTTAAAAGTTGATCTTGAGATCTATTTTAAGGGTTTTGAAAGCCTCAAAAGACGAAGCTCAATAGGTGACCAATCACACCTTGCCGAAATAGATTAATGGCAAGTCCTTATTTACTATCTATTTTATAATCGCTTATGGGAAAGTCAAGTAAGTGACTGTCTTAATTCCATACTAAACAATTTTTTTCTGGCTCTGATTTGCCGGATTTGCATTCAACACGTAATGATTGTATTGATCTTGAGATCTATACTTGCTACCCTTTTTTTTTAAAAGAAAAAGCAACATTTCAATTCTCAAATCATCTAACTTGTCCAATATGGTTTATTGACATGAACATTCACTTTGGGAGGTACGATAAAGAAATACCTTTAACCAAGTAAGAATCTAATGAGAATTAACTTATGGTCAGGACAAAATTAGATGTCTATAGATAGTATATTGTTGAATATTTGCAAAATAAGTATAGATTAAAATCCCACATTAGAAAAGAACAAAGGAAATGATGTTATTTAAATATAGAAAAATAAATGTTTTTATAAGTTGGACATGTCATAATGTGCTAAACGCAATTTTAGCATATCAAAGTGGGGAAATAAACCGGTTCGTAATTAGGGGACTAACTTGTTGGAACAAGTTACTCGCCTAACTTTCCTTCATAGCTATTGTGAAATATGCTCTAAATTTGGAGTAGCCACCAATCTTTTTGGGCTAGGTGTGATTGACTTATTGGAATTTGTCTTTTGAGGGTTATGAAACCCTTGAAAATGAATCCCAAAGTCTGCTTTAAAACCAAAGTAAAATTTAAGGTTCGAGGGTCGATTACATGTAAGGAAGTATAAATGCTTTTATAAGTTAGACAAGCCATAATGTGCTGAACGCGAATTAGGCATATCAAAGTGGGGAAATAAATTGGATCATAATTAGGACTAAGTTGTTGGAAGAAGTCATTTGCCTGCTTTTCCCACATAGCTATTATGAAATAGGCTCTAAATTTGGAGTCGCCACCAAGTTTTTTAGGCTAGGTGTGATTAACTTATTGGAGTTTATCTTTTGAAGTTTATGAAGCCTTTGAAAATGAATACCAAAGTCTGCTTTAAAACCAGAGTAAAATTTAAGGTTCAACGGTTGATTAGATGTAGGGAAGTATGAGCACCCCAAAACGACCATAAATTGGTACTTTTTAATCAAGTTTTATCTTAAATCTTGTTAAAATTGGTTTTAATTTCTTTTTGATATTTAATAATAATAGCTAAATTCCTAAGTAATTTGTTAATAATGTTATTGACTCTATTTAAAAGGAACTGAGTTTTATTGTTTTAGAAAATATGAAAAGTCCTTATCCCCACTAGTAAACCAAGTTAAACATAAGGGTTTTATTTTTTGATACATAGAAAATTTCAGTTCACTTATTTGAAAAAGGTTATTCTGTAATTAATAATAATCGATGAAATACCTTTCATAAATTACACAAAATTTTATAGATCATTTTAGGTCAAGAATATTGCCTCAATTATTTTTATGGATATACGTATTATATAATGCATTGTAAAGATCTAAAATGAACCTAAAAAATGCAATAGTGAATTCTTAGGGTTCGATTTTCATGTGAAAGTGCTAACCTAACCTTAAAGACTCAGTTTTTGGTGGAAAATGACTAACATGTCTTTATGGGTTTGGTATTGACATAAAAGTTCTAAGCTAACCGCAAAGATTTAATTTTAATAGAAAATTAGGTAAATGACCTTGATGGACTTATTTTGATATGAAAATGCTAATAGGACCCTATGGAAAAATTACCTTGGCGGGGCATTTGGTTAGGATAATATTTTATTACCAAGGTTAATATAATAATATTCTGTCATGGCATTACTATGTTCATTTCCAAAAAAAATCCCTAAGCTTATTAATGTGTCATTACCTACTGTACCAAAATTGGATAATATAAAGGGTAATGTCATAACCATCTTTTTTAAAGTTACATAACATTCCACCCAAAATGTAAAAATGATGGCATTTTTACCCTTATATTTTTATCTTTACTATTTTGACATTATTAAAACAACCTTCGACTCTGGGTCTATACAGGAGTTTTTTGTTTTTGCTTAAGCCATCAACCTTGTCTCTACTCTCACCTCTTGATCAACACTACATCCTTCAAGTATGGAAATCTACTTCAGCATTGGTTTATTGCATGTTAAAGGTTTGATCAGGGTTCATTTTTAGGGTTTTGAAATTAGGATTTAGGGTTTGAATTTGGTGCTTTGGGGTTTGATTTTGGGTTTATGAGTTTTGAAATTGGGATTCATTAGGGTTGGAATTTAGGCTGCTTTTGGGTTTTTTTCCATGCTTAGAAATCATTGAATGTTTAGGGGATTGGACATGATTGATTGTTGATGTACTATTTTCATATGTGTCACCTTGCATGGCTAAATTCAAAGAATATTTAATTGTAATTTTGTCACTGATATGAATATGCAATGGAAAAGTATGTGTTTCATAATAGCATGCTTAGGTACCTACATGTGAAATTCTATGAATTTTCCTTACGGTTGAGGATGAGGGAGTTGGTGATGAGATAAAGATACTTTGTATTGAAATTTCTAAAGGTTGTGAAGTCGTTAACTATTGAAGAAGTTTAAATTGTATTCATTAGTTGCTATAACGTTACATTGAATATGCTTTCTGTATTTGTTGTGACTTCCATAGGAAATGTATTATATTCCTATGAAAAAATCTATTATAGAATATAGATGTTGTATTTGGGTTGTTTGAGTCAAATAGGTGAAATCAAAAGGCTGCTATAGACAATCATTTTTGTGGTTTTGTTAAGACTGCTTTCTTGTATTTCTACAAATAATCATAACTCTAAGATGTAAGTTTAGGCAATTCTTTCTCAACGGGAAGATGTTACATGATGGAACTCATAATGATTGGCTAAAATTTAGGTGGTGTTCAATTTATTGTTGATAATTTTTTTAGTGTGGTTTTTTCTTCGTAAATGGTTTTAGCATCTACTTCCAATACCAAATAGGTTTAATACTTAATATATATATATATATATATATTAGGTAGGATGAGCTGGGAATATTTGTGAAAAAAAAGTAGATTATTTTTTTGTTGAAGACAAATAACAAGTCATCTAATTACTATTACGGACGTCATAAGGCTGTTATTTATAATTATATTTAGTTGCTAAATATTAGTATTAAAGGAGTTCAACTAGGTTTGCTAAATAATTTTTATGTTCAAGCCTTTTTTATTTTCTTTGAACTTAATTTATAAATTTTTTCTATAAATTGTAATTAACAGATGAAAAGTTTCATGGGCCATAAGAGCTTATTTAAGGCATTGCAATTAGAAAGTTGAAATTGCAAGAAAGGGAGATTATTTTAATTATATCACTAGACTTTTTTATTCTATTTTAGCAACTATTGTGCCCAATTTGATTGATTATTTTGACTTTAATGTTTGATTGCTTGTAGTTAAACTTTTTCATAGGGAACATAGATAATATAGTCCTATAATTATGTCTGTAACCTTTATAATATTTTGATTGTTATAACTATTATGGCTCATTTAGTAATAAGAAAGAAGAAACACCTGGTCAAAATTCTAATTTTACAATTGGAGATGATAGAAACTATGTTTCAAATGTTACTATTGGGTTCTATTTCAATGTTGCTTAGGAAATATAGATGTAGACATAAAATATTTTTCACTCATGAAACACTTCATAGGGATATTGTTAAGGCAATCAACTTATATAAAACGTGTTTCGAAAATGGTAAGCAAAGCGTAGAAAATTAGAGAATGGATAGGAAATGCTTTGTAAATTTATGTCATTTATTGAAAAGCCATAGAGGATTAAAAGAAAATCAAAACATAGGTATAGAAGAACTAGTTATCAGTTTCCTTTAGATTATATTCCACCATATCAAGAATAGGGGTTTTAAGCATCAAATGGCCAGATCTAGTGGGATAGTGAGTAAGCAATTTCATGAAGTATTAAATTCAATATTTTTCATTTAATGTTTCTTAAAAAACCTGAACAGATACCAATGAATTCAATAGATGATCGATGGAAATGGTTTAAGTAATTGTTTCATATTCTCTATATTAAACATAAATTTCTTGATACAATTTAATATGTAAATAGGTACTTATTAAATATTTCCATTTTGTTTATGAGTATAGTGTTTTTTGGGTGCCTTAAATGGAAGATACATAAAGGCAATGTGGAATCAATTAATAGACCTAGGTACATGTCAAGGAAAAATGAAACTGCTACACTAGATATGTAATTCATTTATGTTTTACCAAGGTGAGAAGGTTCTATGATTGACAGAAGAGTACCCAGGAATGCCATTAGAAAGAGAAATGGTTTAAGGGTTACACATGGTAATGCTTAGGTATATTATGTTGGGAATTGAAACTTTAAACACTTTTGTGTTTTAATGCAATTCTTAAATTGGATATGGTATTACTATTTGTGTGATGTTGGATACACAAGTGGGGAAAATTTTTTAGCACCATATAGAGGTCAAAGAGACCACTTGAATGATTGTAAACAAGGATATCGATCGACCTTCTACACCCTAAGAATACTTCAATTTGAAACACTTTGAAGCAAGAAATTGCATTGAGGCATGTTTTGCATATTAAAAGCTAGATGGGTAATTTTAAGGGAGAAATCATTTTATCTGGTGAAAACACAATGTAGAATAATTTCTACTTGTATTCTCTATAACTTTATTAAGTTTGAGATGCTAATTGAGTGTATGGAGAGTGATGCTGTTGAAATAGATGTAGCCAAGTAGAAGGCTATATATATAGGACATAAAATAAATAAAATGATATAAACAGCATAAAATAAATGAAATAACAATGAATAAAGATGCAAATAAAGTAAATTGTATAAATTAAAATTGCAATAATAAAGGTAAATTGTATAATTTAAATTGCAATCAAAGTAAAATGCATAAATTTAAATTGCAATAAAAGTAAGTAAACTTAATGGCAACATTTTTTCTTTTTTTTCTCTTTTCTTGCTCTTGCTTAGCCACTTAAAAAATTGAAAAACCTTTAGCCCAAATTATCACCTAAGCTTAAACTTAGTGTTAGACTTTGTGGTGAATAAATCAAGAGGAAGGTATATTGATTTTTCAAATTTTTTGTAAATTGAAACTTTAAGTATATAAACTGAAAACTATAATCAATAAACTCGAAATTACAAGATAGTGAATAATAAAAAAAATAAATGAAAAAGAAAGAGAAGCAAACATAATTAAATTTATAGAGGTTTTGCTTCGTGCCTACATTTTTTTCCTTCGCCTTACTTGCTAAGGAGTTCCCTATCCACTATCTTGAATTGATATTTTTCAAGGATAAAGTATAACCTTTACGACTTTATCTTTCAAGGTTGAGATAGCAACCTCTTATCCCCTATCTTTATGGCTAAGATAAAACCTTTACTGCTTTTAAAAGTTATGTGGAAACATTTTTCTTTCTATGTAAACAAAGACAACCTTTAAAGGCTAGGTGTTTACAAGGTTAAGCTCAAGGAATAAAGATCAAAACAAAAGTGATATACAATGAACACGATAAAGGATATGAAACAAAACTTAAAACAAGGTTGAACTTCTTGAAATCTTTGATAGAGATGAATGTTATAGCATTAAGTTTCCTTTCTAGATGTTTATTATGTATGAGAGTATTGAAGGCACTTATTTATAGCTTGGAAATGATTTCTAGCAGTTTAGAGTTGATTGGGATAGGAAATAGCCATTGGAAAACCCGTGCTTTGAAATTGCCTAGCGTCTAAGGGATCAAATATTTTACCTTAAATCAATCCTTGCCTTTAAAATTCATAAATATGACTGCTGGATCTTAAAGAATCATCCTTTATCTTTCTAGAAAGTGAATTTTGCTTTTGTTTCAAAACTTTAAAACAAAAGGACTAAGGGACTAACTTTTTTAATGTAGAGGTCTGATCCCTTACCTCTCTAGAAAGTGAGTTTTGAAGGAATGATATAATTTAACCTCGAAAGAGGGTAGAATATTCTAAAAAATAATTTTAACATAATTAATCATTCAAGAACATACATTTTTTAGAAAAATAAGGAGTCTTAAAATATTTTAATATTTTTCAAAGCATTTTCAAAATGATTAAAGGAAAATACTACATTTAAAACATTTACATACAAGCTAATTAAACTTAAGTTTTTACTATATCAAGACCAAAATCTATTTAAAGCTAATGTAGCTAACACTTAGGATCATCAAGACTGAATGTTGCTCTAAATGAAATAAACTAAAAAGAAATTGAAAGAAAGGACTTTTCGTTCTTGCTTGGCTACTAAATGGGTTAGAAAACTTTTAAGCTCAAGTTAATTACTTAAGGTTATGACTTATGATCATCAAGCCTTTTAGTTACTTAGAAATGAAAGGGAAAGAGTTTTTACTCTTCCTTGGCCTATTAAAAAGGTTAAAAACCTTTAGCTCAAGCAAATTACCTAAGTTAATGACTTCAGATAATCAGGCTTATCAAAAGAAAATAAACATGCTTGAAAAGTAAATAGTAAGAATGTAAATGAAACTTAAATAAAAAGAAAGAGGTTAAAAAAATTGGATCGATTGAAATCTACCTTGAAAAATATTTGCAAGAACTCGCTTTGTTTTTTTCTTTTTTCCTTTCTTTTTCCTTTTTTTTCTCTCAATTTTTTTTTCCAAATGAAGAAAAGATGGAATAAGGATCAAGCTCTCCTTATTTTTAAGGGAGGGCATTCAGCCAAGGCTGAAATCCCACTTTGGCCAAATAGTCATTGATGCAGCCCTTTAATTTCCATTTTTTTATTTGTTTTATGCTTTCCCTTAATTCATACTTCCAACATTAAATACTCGGTTTAAATATTACATCTTTTACCTAAGTTGTCAAGTGGCCTTCAAATGCAAAATATTACCTCATGCATGGTAGGGTTTGAAAAATCTCAATTAAATCTAAGGGTAAAAAATGTGTTGAAAATTCAAAGTTTGGTCTAATGGTTAAAAATTTGTTTGAAAATTCAATCAAAATTTTGAATGGTTGAAAAAATTGGTTGAAAAGTCAAATCTTGTGTTTATTTGATTAAAAAAAATCCATTTGTAAATCCTACATGGAAAATTCATGTTGGAAATTCCATATGTTGAAAAGTCAGTATTTGATCCAATGGTTGCCAACATATTCCAAAAGTCAAAAATTAATCTAATGGTTGGTAATATGTTTGAATATTCTACCTTGAATTTAATTACTTGGAAAAAAAGTCTACTTCTAAATCATACATGTAGAAATCCTAGTTGAAAATTCTACATATGATTTTACAAGGTTAAAAATTCTATGTTCACATGTAATATATTAATTTAAAAGATTCACGTGTGAAAAATTTAATTGAAATTCCATACATGAGAATTTAATGAAAAATTCCATAGATGGGAAATTTAACTGAGAATTGCACATGTGAAGGGTTAAATTGAAAATTCAAAAAATTAATCAAAAATTTACAAGTGAAGTTTTTGACGCAAAAAGAAAGAAATTAATTTGGAAATTCTATGTGTGAAAGGTTTAAAGAGAAAATCTAAAAAAAAAAATTGATCAACATTATGCATAGGGTTAAGTCAAAGTTCTATATTAAAAGTTCCATGCATGGGAAATTTAATAGAATTCTATATGTAAGTATTTAAAAAGACTAAATATGTGAAAATTTAATTAAAATTCTATCAATAAAAGTTTAACCTTAGATTCCATAAAAATTCTATTCCTAAAAAGTATCAGTAAGGATTCCACAACGTAATGAAAAATTTTCTATATTGCATGTTTTAGACTTAATTAAATTAGTTGACCTTTTGTAACATTTTGAAAAATGGTTGATTTTTTGTGGTTTTAATCAATTTTGTCCAATTTTGATTGATTTGTCTCGATTTTAACTTTTTTGAGTAATTTAGACTTAATTAACCCTATTTGACTTTTTTACCATAGTTTGACCATTTTTGACTAAGGTCAATTTCGTCCGATTTTATCCATTTTTCTTCACTGTGAATTTCTTGGTCAATTTCAACTAGTTTTGACCGTGTTTGGCTTGGATTGACCAAGTTTGACCTAAGTTGACTAAGTTTGATTGAGTTTGACCTAGGTTAATTTTGTCTAATTTCCTTTACTCTTTATTACTATGACTCTTATTGGATTTTTGGAGGTTTCCAATATCCGAAAGTAGGGTTTGAGGATTGCAAGAAATGCTTGAAGAGGGTTTAGATAAAATTAAGTGCCTATAGGAATATATGGGCTTAAGCACCAATTGGATTATGATTAGGCTTTTCAAGCCTTAAATGGTCTTACAATATATTAACGTAATAATAAATATTAATAAATTATAAAGACACTTGGCACTTAGCATGCTTCTTCAATGAATGATTAATTTTTAATGTTAGAGTCCATTTTCACCTCTTGTGTTTTTACCCATGTGAAATTTAACACCTTGTGCTTTTTGTTATGCTTGTACCTCATGTGGTTTGACCGTTAGACAAAAAGAGACAATGCCATTTAAAAATGCTGACATAACGCAACAACAGAAGGAGTTAAATGTGATCTAGGCAAAAGCAAAGGGAATGAAAATGAACGTTTTTACCTTAGAAATGTAATGGTGTAACTTGTGACCAATTGAATGAATCCCCAAGGAGTATAAGTGTTAGCATGGGGTTTTTCGTCACTCAGCCAAAGCATAAAGTGTGAAAATGGACTTTTTTTTCATTTTTAATTAATTAATTTTAAATTTGTCTATTTTAGACAAAAGTGAAAAGCTATCTAGTTTATTTCAAACAATTTGATTATTAAGACAAATTATGTATGAGAAAATATTATGTCTATACAAAATCTACTTGTATGTTTCTAACAGATATAGACATTTAAACAAGTTAGGCTTGTACAATAAACATGTAACAATCTATAAAGACTTCTATGCTTTTCAGAAGAATATATATGGGAACATTTCATTTTTATTCTCCTTTCTTCAAAACACTTCTAAGATTTTCCTATAACGTGTATTTTTTTTTAGAAGTTTTACTATTTTGCTTCACATTTATCGATGAGTGTAATCATTGAGCTTCATTATCTCGAAGTTTATAAGTTAGTAATTCTTTTGCACACCTATTAAGTATTATGATGAATGTGAATAAAACCTAAAAAAATGGCATTGACACATGGCTTGAGGTTTTGTCTAGAATATTCAATTTTTTAATCGTTTTGCTCTAACACCAAAGGCAGTTGACTAGCCCCTTGCGAAGAGAGAAAATGAGCAAAAAAAAAAAACTCAAAATACAAAAAAAATCAACACCATCCTCGTAAAAATCTAAAGAGACAACACAAGCATATGGAAACAGTAAAAAATAAAGGGGGAGAAAAATTTTCTCTCTTAGGGTTTTAAGTTGGTTGGAAAATAAAAGGCTTGGGACTTTGAATTTGGAGGAAAGAATAGAATAGAAAGAGGATGAACATATTAAAAATTGATATCTTTTGGAATAGCAGGGGATTTTAGGGAGGTGGAAGCAGCAAGATGTTTCTATTAGATCAAGAGTTTTCTAAGGACTTTTAGGGAAAAAAAGTGAAAAAAATGAAAGAAGGATTCAGGGGAAGGTTGGGGTGAAATTTGGCAATTTTCGGGATTGTATGGCTAGTACGAAGGGTGGCAATGGTTGAAATCTAGATTCCATTTGGGTTTTCCAATTAAAACCCACGAATTGTTAGGAAGATAGGAGTGGTTTTTGAGAAAGATGTCCTTATATAATTTTAAAAATTTTAATGAACTATATCTAAATATATTTTTTAATATTATTTGACATATTATTTTAAATAATATTTTTAGAGTTTACTTTTTATTATATATTTAAAAATATATTATATGATGATGTTAATTAATATTAGCAAGTAATATATGTTAAAAAAATAAATAATATAAATGACATCTTTTAAATATTAATATAATATAATATTTATAAAATTATTATTTAACTTTAATATTTTTATAATTTATTATGAAATATAAAATAAATATAATTAAATATTTTTCTATATTAATGGTAGCTTGTAAAACATTAAAAAAGTTTAATTTATAAGAGTCAAATAATCATTTTATGTTCTTTCTTTAACATCATTTTAATCAACTAACAATGTTGATAGTATTCATCTTTCTATTCCATTCAATAAACTAAATTATATAATACATATTTTTTTTATTTTTACTAAATAACTATTTTATTTTCCCTCTAATCTATTCAGCAAATCAAATGTAATGCAAGTTCGTATCTTGTTGACAACAAATATGAACTTGTAGTCCTAAATTAACTAGAATTTAATGACTCAGAACTTCTTTGTATTCATCGTTAATTCTTCAATTAATCAATTTCATATTTATATAATTAAGATCCAAATCTAACGACGTGTAATGACCACCTAAAGCTAGAAATTGTCAAAATGATTCGACTACTTTTGTGCACTATCTTCGAGCACAATTCAATCTTTTCATTATCTAATACTCGATTGGACATAAAGCTTGATTTAGTGTCTACTTAATGTAAATCTTGTCACGGTCGTTGTCGAGCCCAACCAATATAATTAGCTCTATGATACCTTTCAATAAGTTCTTGAGTTAATATTAGTTAGAAATCAAGGTGATATTCTCCAACCAACTAAGATGATGAACTATATCTGATTATTTATCTGTATTCCCATGTTTCACGTTATGTCCCAGGTATACATCTTCAAGCATCTAACTTTAAAACATATTCTTCTTAGTTTTCAAATATATATAAAACCGTTAAATTTACTTGAAAATGAATAAAACATACTATTTTTAATTTAAAATATAAATTTTAAATAACTAAATTGACACTCCAAAAAAATTAAATAAAAGATGTTTTTAAATTTTTAAAATCAAATAAATATAATTTTTCAATTCTTAAGAACAATACATCAAATTACCCCTACTCTTAATAAAATTTTTTTTACTTTTTTTTGTCAATAATAACTATTATAAACTAATAAATAATGATGCTTTTATATTTTCAAAAAAGCAATGATATTTTTTTTAAGATAATATCATAATAATATAAGAAAATACATAACCAAATCCTTAAAGTTCTTACCCAAAAAAAAAGGAAAAAAAATTGGGAGTTCCAATCAAATTAACCAATTCGTCGGTGCTGGCAACTAAATCCAAATACTTGTACAACATCACATTTATGCCATGTATGTCTTTATATAATTAAAATATGTTTTCAAATGAACTTTTTTGCCCTTACATTATTTTACAAGAAACCTATGGAAGAAAAATATAAGGCGACAAATTTTTAATTAATTGCGAGAAAAATAATATTCAAACTAACCGACCCCTCTTTGGTGCAGGACATGTAAATTTGTCCTCCTGCCGCTTGTCCTCATTATTTTTCGAACGTACTAGTGTAGCATCATCATCAAAAATCATAATAAATGCAGCTGACAGATTCAATTTCGCTTCATTTTCTAACAAAAAGCCAAATTGGGATGTGAAAATTCTGCTTGAATAGCCTTTTTGTTTTCATCATCCATGTGCCATACAAAAAAATCTCAATTATATTTCAATTTTTTAATACAAATAATAGAAAATTTAATTTGGTTTAATTTATTTACTAATATTTATTAAAAATAAAAGTAATTATTAATGGTAAAATAAAGTATAATTTAGAGGTATGCTTACCTCTTTTCATAGATCTAAGTTACCTGCTCACCTCAATAAACTCAACTCCAATTGAGTCAGATTTAAAATATATTTAAGTATGCTTGATTGGACCAAATAATTATTTAAATAATAAAAATATTTTAAATTAAATTTAATTATAAAAAATTATAAATTTTAATATAAAATTAATTTTTTTAAATTTTAATATAAAATTAATTTTTTTAAATTTTAATATATTTTAAATAGTAAAATAGATTTTTGGGTCGAATCGAGCTTGAGCAAACAAATATTTTGCTATTAGGGTTTGATCCCACTCAATTTAGTTCATAGACACCTTTAACTATGATATACTAGCAATAATTTTAATACAATTAGTTTTACTTTTAGTGTAATTATTTTTTATAAATTTTTTGTACAAAAGAAGTCGTATTTTAAGAATAAGAAAAAGAGATTATAGATGATAAAATTCAAATTACAAACCTGCAAGATGCCTCTTCTTCAGAGTAGCTGCATGAATCAAATGGGCTAAGCCCCAGATTCTATTTTTTTATAATTAATTGATATTAAGATTAATTATGTTAAGTAAAAAGATTAGTTAACTTAAAATATTTCAATAAAATTTAAATATTTTTATTTAAAAATAAAATCAACATATTATTGTTGCCATATTAATTAATTTTAACTATCATGACTTTTTATTGTTACAAAATTTAACTAAGGTTATAAATACTAATAAATTGATTACATGTATTAAACTATTAAGTTATTTTTCATGCTAAGATTTTTTTATTCATTAATATCAAAACAGTTTCTTACTAAATCAATTAGTTTTTCATGTCATATTATCCTAAAGATTCTAACAGTTAAAGTTGAACTAATTATTTGATCAATTATTGATACTAAGTACTTTTTGTAAATGATAATTGATACACTTTTTAGTAATAACCAATCGTCAACTTTATAACTAGGCTTTTGGCGATTAGCGTAGAAGACTAGATCAACGAGTTTTACATCATGGTTTCCTAAAATTTCTAAATGTCAATTTAATCGAATATTTAGTTAATTAGAGTATATGGTTAGACTTAATATAGTTATGTTAGTATTTATAATTTATATCCAAATCAAATGATAAAATAAATATACAAAAGTTTTTGAAAATTTAAAATACTATTAAATTTTTTTAGCACAAACAACTAAAAACTGCTAATAAAAAATAAAAAGAAAAGTGAAAATAAAAATAGAAATTTGGTTGGATGGCTAGGCGTCCAATAACTTATTGGATTAAGAATAAAAAGTATTTATATAAATGTTTAGTTGGCGTTTTTTGTAACTTATTCTCTTGAGAAGATTTTTATGCAGCCCCATGATTGCTGACTTCTATTCTTTTAGTTCACTCATAAAAAAAAAAAAAAAAAAAAAAAAAAGCTTATATAATCCTTACTTATAGTTAAAAAACATAACATCAACATGAAATATATTTTCCAAGCTTAGCTTAGAAGCTATAATTTTATTTAGATCCGTCTATATTTTTAAATAAATAGTTTAAACCTGTCAATATTATTTTTTTTCTTTAAAAAGTATGTTATTTTTATTTAATGTTTAGTAATATAATCTTTTTCCTTTTATTAAATTTTAAAATATGGATAATATGATATATTTTTTAATATTCACACTATAATATCATTAAGCATGGCCAAGTAGGCTGACTCGATTAGGCCCATGCTTGGACCCTAATATTTTTGTTTTGGCTTCACCCGAAACAATGATTTTCAGTTAAAATAATATATTTTTAATTAAATTTAATTATAAAATATATAACATTAATTAAAAATAATTTTAGTGTGATGAATAATAATATAAGCTTAAATGGGAGGGTCTGGGCATGTAAAAAATAGACTTGAACTTGGGATTGAAAAAAAAATCGAGTCATGACCCAATTCGGCCTGTCCTATTCTCAAGTCTAAATATCATATATATTTAGTTTTTATATAATATAAATTATATAATATGTATTAAGTAATACATTAAATAATTGAAAAAATGCTCATACCCAGCTGAGTTCGACAAAAGAATATTGAAGCCAAAACTAGTCTTGTTTTTTAAACATGCCACATTTTTTTCCATAAGTACATTTTTTAAGTTTAATATTTTTGTCTAAACTTACTCAAATATAAGTATACCTTCAAACTTTGGGCGGGTAGATAGGTCTATTTATAATTATACCATTACAAATATTATAAAAATTTTAAAAAATAGAAGTATTTGATTGCCAAATAATAAGAAATATCAAAATACAGAACTTCTTGCTTATTCATATTATAAATAGATATATCATACATCTATATGCATGAAACTTTTATTTTAACTTAAATGATAGACTAAAAAATATAAAAGTATTAATATTCACAAATACAATTATTATAAATTTATATTAATTTAATATTCATTAATTTTTTTAAAATTTTAACTTTAGTATTTTTTGTCATATTTTTATTTAACTATGTAAAACAAAAAATTAATAATTAATTTCGAAATTAAAAAATTGTATAAATTATAAAATTTCATAATTATTCAAATGCATCTAAACTCATATGAACTTGAATCAAATCAAGTATAAAATAATTTGAACCTAAAATAGTTTTTATTCGAAATGATCTAAACTCAAAATTATATAAGAAAAACTCAAATTTGAAAAATTTTGAACCCAAGATAATCACAAACCCAAATTCAGCTTAAATCCAAAAACAATCAATCTAAACTTGTCCGAACCCAACTATTTGTTACTTCTACAAAGATATATTAAAATCAAATAAAATTAAATGATTATGTACATTAAAAAATCATAAAATAAATATTATAATTAATGAAATTAATGAAAATAAAAGGAATATGTATGATTTTAAATTATTTAGGAAAAAGGAAAATAAGATTTAATGGTCAAAACAAATTTAAATTTTATAAGAATTTAGAGAAGATTTTATCTTTCTATTTTATTTTAACTTTTTATGTTTATTAATTTTAAACATTTTCTACTTTATTCTTTTAAGTATTAGTTTTTCTTTTTAATGTAATAAATTATATAATTATATATTATGTCACTCGCAAAAAAATTGTCCGTGTAATATAGCGTAATTAGCTGGATTCCCCACTTACACCCACCCCTACACATCAGTGGCTAATTTCAAGCCACGCAAACAGAACTTTATACATATTGGATGTGGTGAAGTTTGGTCCAAGTCATCCAAATGAGATTACGGAGTGAACTCCTTTTGGTTCGCTTTCGAAAAAGTTTTAAGGTAACACTTCAATAAAAAACACGATTTTTCAATACAGATAGAAGTTGCTTTTACACTGATGTAATATTTGTTTGATTGTAGAAAATAGATTCATATATAATGAGATTTCCTGGAAAAGGTAAGAAAAATTGGAACAAAATCTTTCGAATGAAGTTTCGGCTTATAATTGCTTCAAAGTACATGGGTGGAATCCATGACATGGAAATTGACATAAAATTCAGACAAAAATGGAAAAAATACTCCATTGTTTGCTTGTTGATAGAAATATGCACGGAGGAGTTGACATTCAGAGAGAAATTTTGGCGTTGAGTTTTGTAATTGATTTTTTTTTTCTTTTTAAATCTCGTTGTTAAGTTTTGACAGCTGAAGTTAGGGTTTTAATGAAGAAATTAAGAACAAAATTTGGGAATTTTCAATCTTCACACTCCAAAATGAAATGGCCACGTCATTAATCCATTATAGCCATGGAAAATTACTGGTATGGATTTTAATGGATGGGAGCCAGACTTTTTACCAAGTTAATTGTAAGCTTAGGTATATTTAATAACAGTTGAAAATTTTTTATGCATTGATCTTTAAAAAAAAAAAATCAATGCTTTGAAAAGAGCATTTTCTATGTTTGATAAATCGTATTAAAGTTACTTAGAAAATTTTAAACAAAAATTGTTAAGTGAGATTAAAAGATAGAGATTACTTAATGCATAACATGTTCATTCAAATTTTTTTTTTCAAAAATTATATTTGTGTTATTTACTCATCCTTCAAGTGTTAATGTTGAAGAATGTTGCACTTTAATTTTTCTAGATAAGACTAATGGATTAATTTATTGTTGCCGAGTTATCATAAATCTGACAATTGAAAATAAGGTGATGGAGATTGAGGCATGAATTAGGTCACTCTCTTAAGACAATATACGTCCTCTCGATGATAAGAGTTGGTGCAAAGAAGTTTTGCTGCATGTTGTTCCCCAATACACATAAGCTCAATCAGCCACTAAACACCTTGCTAAATAAATAGATCAGAAGATAGAAGTTTTACAAAAATTGGCACTTTTTTATCCAATTAATTAACACTCTTAAAACATTTAGGAAGATTTTATTAAAAGTAATAATGGAACAATTTATAGAAAGATTAGATTTTGAAAATCAAATGCTCAAAACAAGAAAGAAAGTCAAACTATTTAAAGGCAGATTTTACTTAAGTAAGGAGCATAGCATTTAAACCTTTATAACTAAAAGTTTCTTTATTATTGGCAAACTTACGAAATAAATGTTTGATAAGTTTCTTACAATAACTCCCCATGAAACAAACATTTACTTTCACATTTATTATTGTGATAACTTAATAGAAAATCAATTGTCAAGTTTAATTCACTGATATGTACACAAAAATGTTGCTCTACTTTATTAAAATACTATAAAAATCCCCCACTTATTTTAATTAAAAGATTTAAGTACTAACTTTTTAGGTGAAAATAGAAAAATAATCATAATGTAGACACCTTATTTTGTCTGGGCCAATTTTTGGCAGTCTAGGAGTTAGGTAAAAGATGATAAAATCAGAAAATAGAAATAAAAACTAGGGGACGACACGATGCCAGGCGAAAAAATTTTTGCAAACGTTTGAAATGCCTATGGATTGTATTAAAGAAAAATATAAAAATGAGGCATCAAAGGCCACTATTCATAGTGTCACCAAGGTCATTCAAATGAATACGCAGATCAATTTCCCATTGTTTGTGACCAAGTTGAGGTAACTCGAGAAGCCACAGGTACATGCAAGTTATATTAGTGCACAAGTATTGATACGAGGCTTTACATCATCAAAATTTTGAATTTTCACATGTAGTATCGATACAAGAGGGTTTAGTATCGATACCTGAGATGTCATATCGATACCTAGCATGTTTGTATCGATACAGACCTTGACAGTATTCACAAGCATGAATATCGATACAAATCCATGGAGTATTAATACAGGCCTCTAAGTCTCGAGACTAGAAACATTTGCTCTTGTATCGATAAACAGCTCATTGTATCGATACTCATGAGTAAAAAGTACCTAGTGTATCAACACAACATGTTTTGTATCAATACACCAAGGCATTTTTGCCCAGTTTGAGCCAATTTACAGCCTTCAAAAACCAGATTTAAACATGTTTTTGCACCAAGGAACTATCATAAATCATTGCAAACCTTAACTATAGGCTCATTAACGGATTTAAACAAATTTTCAGAGCCCAAACAATCAATGACAATGGTCACTTTCATAAGATATATAGGTGCAAGAAGGTATGGCGGGCATATCTCTAGTTGCAGGCTGTCACAGCCTTTTTGCCACCTTGCTTAACATGGTAGAACCAATAAGAAGAGAGTTAGTTGAGCATGGTAGCTAAAGATGTCCCTTGGTGCAGAAGGGAAAAATGAAAAATAAGCAGTGGCTGAGCATTGAATAAAGGACTCTTCCAGCTACCTCAAAAAAAACTTAACTATAAAAAAAAAAGCTCTCCAACAATCTCAGAAAACTCATCATCCATCCCCACAAATCCTCTAGTAACTCCAGCTCCAAAAACTCGCCAAAAACACTATTCCATTGCCTTTCACCCTTAACCAACCTCCAGTCCCGTAGCTCCCTAAAACCACCACCATAACACCTTCAAAAACTCAACCTTTCACATATTTTCATCCTCAAAAAACCCCACTAGCAACCATATTACCAAAAAGTTTCTTCCTTTTATCCTTTTCTTGCTAAATAACAGTAAAAAGAGGGAAGGAACTGAGATTAAAGTTACTGCTTTTAAAAAAGGAGGAATGTTTAAGCTTTTGCTGGTATAATTTTATCTTAGTCATCCATTTCATTTTAATAAGCCCCTAATGTTGCGATGACCCTCCTAAGGCTCTCATGCATCATTGTTGCCTTGGTTGTGGTAGTCTTATGATTTTGATGACCTTCTTGACACCTTGATGTTGTGGGATATATAAACTTATCATACTTTATTTTCATCATTAGATAGTCTCTGTTCATACATCTTTTGCCATGTTCCTTCCATATTCACAGATCCATTTCATATTTAAATGGTCACCTTAACATGTATTTGGTATGTTCAAACATTTTCTTGTGTTTTAAGGAGTTTCATGAAATAAAAATGCTACTTGATAACTCCAACATCCATTCCCTTGTTCAAACATGTTCATATCATCTCCATACACCCTATTGGTCGTATTCTTGCATTTATGTCACCCATTTTCATGTCAAAATGTCATCTTTGTATGTTTATATATTTAACCTATGTTTACGTTTGTATGTGCTGCATTTTGTTCATGATATCTCTAATAAAATGCTTGTTTCTTAAAACTTTATTTTTAAAAACATTTCCAAGTTAGGTTCATACTACCTCAATAGATGAAGAGTAGCATGGACTTAATGCTTTCATCAAATTGGTCTCCCAGTCTTAGGGGTAAATCAACATTTCAGCTTTGGATTCATGGTGAAATAACTTCATTTTTCTAAAAAGGAAATCCTTTTAGTATTAAACCTTGATCTTGAGTCTCATGTTCTCTTTAATAGCATGATCAATGGGTTGTTCCATCCTCCTAAACTACTTCTAGATTATGGAATGAACTTGTGAAGCCCATATTACTTTCTATCATGGACGTCCGGATGTCATGGTCTCAAGTCTATCTTCGACAAAATTGAAATATCAAATAATCCCTCTATTTTTGCTTTGGCAGCATTTAATCTGAATTTGGAAAATCATTTTTGAACCATAAAATATTTCTCTTTATTTTTCTAATATTTTTCCTTTACAGGACATCAAAGTGCCTTTCTAACCCTCGAATCATCCCGAATGAGGGAGTTATGATTTTTTCAACCTTTATTGGCTGGAACCCTTGGAACCAACATGCAACATTCTGTTTGGGCCATTTTGGCCTATCAAATGATTTTGATGAAAATTTGAAGTACTTTTCCTAAAACGTTTACGAAATTCCCTTTCTGGAAAGGTGTTGTTCACAATTTTAAAATCTCGGATGAGCCTGAAATGATTTTTCAAAGTTTGGCATGTCTTTTCCCCTGCATGTACTGCCAGTTTCAATATAGACTTAACTTCAAAAATTAATTCTACTTGGAAGATGACTGATTAGATTTTTTGAAATATTTTTACATTAAACCTTATTGAATTATCTTTCTAATGATACCTTATTCACCGCCTAAAGCATTCAGACGAGCCTAAAATAAATTCGAGAAGGGAGGTGACATGAAGTTGTCTCCTCTCTTTATCTCAGTTTTTGAATATTTTTTTATCGAGATGTTCGAATGTCCTAAAATGCATCTGGTTAGTTCCCCCACAACATCAGCCCCTTTTGACTTGGATCAAGATTAAAATTCAAAAAAGTATGATTTCATATTAAATTTTTTGCTAATGGAGATACTCCAACTCCATTACTCAAGGAGAATACTCCAACCCTATTTTTACTTAAAAAAATTTAAATTTTCTCCTTTTTCCTAAATGTTTTCCTAACTTTGGGGATACTCGAGTCCCACTACTCCAAGGGGATACTTCAACCTTATTTTTTTTAAAAAAATAAAAAATTTTTCTTTATTTCTAAATATTTTCCTAACTCTATCTTTGGGGACACTCCAACCCTTTCTCTCTGAGGAGATACTCCAACCCCGCCTTACCTTAAAAACATCTAAAATTTTCTCTCTTCTAGATGCGTCAGACTGCTTTGATTAAAACCGTCTTCGTTCTTCAAATTATCATCAAATCCAAATCGATCTCTAAAATTGTCATTTCAGTTATTCTTTAATAATGGAAAGCAATTATGAGATACATTTTGATCGCCCCTTATTTTTACGTCCTTTTGCTTGTGATTGGTTGTTTATGATATTATTATATTTTGCATTGTCCACCCCACTAACTCATTTCCTTTTGTAGTAATTATTGTGCATTCATATTTAAAATTCATTATTTTTAATAAAATTTACAAGGTAATGTTTCATGTTGGTATCTCTCCAATGCCTAATGCGGAATATCAAATTTTTCAAAACTCAATCCGGACTTTATATTCATAAAAACTCCTTATATTTCTCACATCTTCGAGGCACATAGATGAGCTAATTTATTTATTTTTTTTTAAAAAAAAAGAAATATCAGATCTATTTTTATAAAATTGCATGCATTAAAAGGAATTATATCTAAATAAAGGCTATATGGAACCGATTTAACCGAGACTAAAGTGAAATATAGTTAGTAGGTACCGATTTCGGACGTCATGGGGATGTTAATCCTTCCTCGTACATGACCCAACTCCTGAACCCAACTTATGAATCTCTGGACTTTGTAGACTTTGAAATCGATGTTTCGAGTTTTGTAACTCAGAATATTATTTTCAGTAGGCATCCGATCTTGCCTAGCCTGAAATAATCGATGGGGACTCCAAGTTTACGGCCAACTAGTGGTGGCTATCCAAGACTAGTTAAATGAGTGACTTGCTTGACGGTCTCTCTTCACTTCATATTGTTACGCCTAATCCAAATCCCAATCAAGGGATAACTCAAAGGCTTGACCATGACCACCCATCATTTATTTTTAAGTTGAGCATGCTATGCCCTTCAAATTGTCCAAAGTTTTAAAGGCGAGGCACGTGACGATAGCTTAATGACTCCATTGAGGACCAAACCTAGAGAGTTAGACCTATAACTAGCCATTGTTTACTCGGTTCTTGGTTTTTCGATCTCCATAATTATTTAGATATAATTCTCTTTTAATTTTGTCTACTAATTTTTATTGTTTATGTTTTTCTCCTGTGATTGTTAGGGATTATTCGTGCCCAAATAAATATTAATTTGAATAAGTATGATAATATGGGAGTGAAACAAACTGGTTTGATTATTTGCCCGACACACACTGTGCATTTATATTTGCACTAGATGCCTAATTATTAGGAGAAAGTGAGCCATCCGCCTTCATGAGTAACCCTTTGCATAGGCATGGCAAAACCTTTCGGGATGTAAACTACCTATGTCTCTCGTGAACACCCCTCTGCATTTGTATAAGGAAATATATCAACCAGATCGAACCTATTTTGCCAAAGCAGCGATGGGCCTAGGATTAGGGTGCCTCGACTGTTTTTACCGAACAGAAAAGTGATTCAGATACCAAAATAGGCATTAACTTAAACTCATAAAGTGAGCCGTACGAGCTAAACTATGTTAAACCATACTGGATGCTGCTAGAATAACCCGAAGAGTAGGATCACTTGGAGAAACATTTCTTACCTTACTCCTATATACCATAGTTATGCACACGATGATGAGTGAACGTTGTCACCCGCATTTGTCATTTTTACAATTATTCCTTCAAGATATGCCGTTACATTCGATGGCAAGTCCTTTTTAATAAATGGGTAAAGATAAGTGAATGCCATTACTTGCAATGCCTTCTTGAAATAGTTATATCTGACCGAAATAAGCCATTACGTTGCCTAAACGATGGCTTAGCCTATACTTTAACATAAATGGTGATGAACGAACATCATCATTTAAGCAGTCAGTCTTAGTCCTCACAAGGTATCATGTTGCTTTGTAAAGAGGCAATTTTAATATGGACATGCCGATATGCTACCCGTTTAATGCCTCAATATTTATATTCATCATGTCTACCCTAGGCATCGTACTGCTTATTCTCAAGGTAAATTTTGTGATACACTTTTGCTGCTATTCTTTCATTTCTTTATCTTTTGCCTATTATTTCGTATTGGTTACTAACTTTTTGCTTTTCTTTTTCACCATGCATCATTTCATCATACCATTGCCATGGGATAATTGGTCAATGGTTCAGTGTCCATCTAGAGGTGTCTGTCATGCAGCAACAGTCTACTTCAGAGCTAAAGCCCTTTGAGGAAGTTCAAGCATATTTAGAATGCTGACAGTGTGAAGATGGAGATGTCCTTCAACCGGGGCATGTCTCAATAGTGCATGAAAGTATCAAGATAGGGTATTGTTAAAATGATTGGCAAGATCTAAGATTGCATGAACCAATTGGGACAATGTTGAAATGGAATCATTCACTAAGAAATACAAAGATATTACGCTTCGGCTTTAAGTTTGTTTGGATGTCGGTTTGTTGCAAGTGGCCTCTCAGTTTTAGAATCTAGCATACTAATGTTTCACTTTTAATCATAAAGACTTGGTCCCCATGGTTGATGAATATGCTGCATTACTGTACTCACATTGAAAGGGCAAAGGTTAATAGGACATACTGCAAAGCGTTGAATCCTTCAACCTTTAAGAAAAGATTGGCTCAAATCCTCGGGGCAATGGAGTCTTTGATTGAGAGTCATATCAAAATAAAGGGGAATAATGAATGCATCTTATGGGCTAGTTTGAAAGAAGTGATGGCAAGTACCATTGACATTCAAGAAATCCAAAATATCTACGCTTTGGCGATATATGGTCTAGTTGTATTCCCTAAGACATTAGGCTCTATTGAAGCTATGATAGCAGATGTCTTACTCGTTTATGTTGCAACATCAATCTCGCCCCAACCATCGTTGCCAAAACTATTCGAGCTTTTACTTTTTGTAGGAAAATAGGTATGGGCCATTTCATTAGGTATGCACCGCTTCTTCATATTTGGCTTATCAGCCATTTTGGCCTAGAAGAAAGTAAGATGTCGCACTGCTTTTTACCCAACTTTAGCCCTATCTCTAAGGTACTTGAAAAGGAATGGCCTCAAGACAAATCTGAAAAGAAATGGGCCTAAAAATTTTGAACCCTTAAGAAAGATGAGGTAACATAGAAGGCCTTTAGGTTTTCCCACAAATAGTCATATATTGGTGAGGAGATTACATATATGTGCTGCTCAAGGGATTATGGGGAAATACTAGCTACACCCCTCTTTAATCCTTTAACAATCCCGGTGCTGTCAGTTCATCTATTTCGTCCAAGACTTAGAGTTGTGGGATTTCGACTATGGTGAGCCCGATTATAAGTTGAAAGTCCAACTAGCCTTTCAAGCATGGAAACAAATTGTTGCATGGAAAGGCATTAGAAAGGGAGTAGTATGACTCCAAGATATGATGAATGGAAGGTTCGACGAATTAATGACACCGTGCCTTCGTCTGGTATTGGGACATCACAATGCCAGTTGACCAATTTCCCTTTGAAGTTTAATTACTTAAGTGAGAGTTTGAACAAGGAAGGGCGACTTTGCCCAAAGAGGTTACTCGATTAAAAGAGGAAAATAGTTAATTGAAAATGGACCTCTACCTTAGGGATGGCGAGATGAATAGGGCTATCAAAGAGGAAAATCACCTCAATGAGGACCTCGAGAGTTTGAAAAAAGACTATATGGCTCTTAACAAAGTAAGTAAGTCTCAAAGACTCGAAAAGTCATCGATCAAGTGGAGGATAAAAATTATTACTCTTGAGAAAGAACTACACCATGGAGAGAAGCTGCCAGGTTCAATAAGGAAAAGCTTGTTAGAACCCAATAGAAACTTGCGTTTAGGATTTGAGAGCAAACCAAGCTGAAAATGAAGCTCTGACACTCAAAATTCAAGATTTAGAGCATTTTCTTCAAGCTTGTCAAGACTAAGTCGATGCACTAGTCAGAGCCTTTGAACAGCAGAAACAAGAATGGCTTTGAGTGGTTGATCATGCATGCCAAAACTATGAGGACCATCATCGCTGTCTCACAAAGTAAATTTAAGTAGCTCAATTAAAGGCCAAAAACATAATGGATGGAGCCCAATCCTTGACACGTGATATCTTACCCACCAGAGTCGATGACCAAGAGTTATTGTATTTCTTAGACCATGTAATCAGGCAATGTAATCGTGTCAAGCATTTTTTAATATAGTCATAAGTAATCAATACATTTTGTTGCTTTAATGAAATATGCTACTGCTGGAGCTGCCCCTTAATCCAATTGTCCCTTCGTATTTGCATGACTAACCTAATCTTTTTTTCATAGTTTTATTCATTCATGATCGCATATTCACTTTCATTGCATTAAACATATGCATGAACATATCATAAAGGCCTAATCCAAAAATAATCTAAAGTGAAGGTGATGTAAAACACAAAACATATAGCTCGCCATAAGTATAACACTCATAATCATTGAAGGGCGATGGAAAATAATCATCAGGCCCATATCAAAAGACTTGAACTCATGTATAGAGAGTCTCAAGAGTAGTCATTCTGTAAGAACGAGGAATTTCAAGTTCAGATTATCAAGCTAACCAAGCTATTGTCCAATGCGTTAAAGAAAAAAGGGCAAACAAGTATAGTTGAGGCATGAAAAGATCAGCCAATCCCGAAAGCAATCTGAATGGTGGTACTAAGGCCACAATGATTAAGAAGGGGTGCTACATGGGCAGCATCCTCTGGCGACAAACATTTCACCAGTTGAGCCATTCATTTACATCAACCATGTGATAGCATCCCACTTAATTCAAGGATTTCAAGGTGCAAGCTCTTCACCGGCAAGGCCTATAGTCCTAGACCTTAATGACCAAATGAAGCAAGAGAAAACAAATAGGCCCTCAAAAAATGGTAAAGATTTGGACAAGTATCAGTCACTAAAGAAGTGTCTTCGAGCTGTGGAAGGAAGTAACAAGTTTGGAATCATAGATGCAAATCATTAGGGATGGTTTTGAGTCTTATTATCTTGCCTAAGTTAAAGGTGCCTGATTTTGAAAAATATAATGGGAGTACCAACCCTACTACTTATCTTCGCATGTACTATCATAAGATTACAGGGCATGAAAAGAATGAGAAGCTACTGATCCGTTGCTTCCAGGATAGTCTGATTGGAGTAGCTCTCCGGTAGTACATAGGACTCGATCCTATAAGAATTCAAACATGGGTAGATTCGGCATGCACATTTCTTGAACAATATAAACGTGTGTCTGATTGGGCTCTAAATCGCCTTTCTAATGAACATGGAGAAGAGATCTTTCGAGAGCTTTAGGTAGTATGCTCAGATATGGAAAGAGTAGGCAGCTCCAGTTCATCCTCATCTGACAAAAAGAAACGATAGTCATATTTGTTGGCACCCTATGAGCTCCTTATTACGAAAAGGCTGGTAGGAAATGCCACAAAAAATTTTACCAATATGGTTATATAGCGTGAAATGATTGAGGATGCCATCAAAAGCGATAGGATATCCGTTAGGAAGACATTTGGATTAGTCAAAAAGATAGTAAGTAAGGGTAAAGAGAAAGAGGTGAATATTGTTGGTGAAAATCATGCTAGGTTTAATCAAAGTCTGCATGCAGCACGGCCTAAGTACCTCTTGAGCATGTTAAATATGGGTTTTACTCCTTACTCATCAGCACCGCAACTAATCCACGCTATCAGGTTTGCTCCTGCAATGAGTTCTGCATCGAATCTCGTGCAAAATATGGCTTAGAATGCACAGACTCACAATATGCATAATGCAAAAGCTTTGAATAACCAACAAGCACCTTGAGAAAAGGAGCAGTTTGAACCACTCCCTTACTCTTATAAAAAGATTTACTCTCCCTTATTGGTAGGTAAGCTAGTGGCCCCAGTATTCACAAACCTAAGATCATCACTGTACCCCAGATGGTCTAATGAGAACGCTTATTGTGAATACTACGTTGGAGCGTAAGGCCATTCCATTGAAACTGTACCTCGTTTAAAAGAAAAATGTAGGGTTTACCAGAAAAAAGAGTGATCAAGATCGAGCAGGGTCCTGGACCCAATGTTGATGCCAATCCACTTCTTAATCATGCCAAATTAAAAGTGAATGCGATAATCGATGGGAAAGGTTGTTAGATCAAAAGAAGCATTGGAGAAGTCAAAACCCCGATGAGCAAGGTCTAGCAAGCTTTCCTGAAAGCTAGAATAGTGATAGATGATAAAAATATCGTTGAAACATCCTGCTGCCACTACAATCGAGAACATGATTTGCAACATTGTCTATCATTCTTGAAAATAGTTCAGGGGATGATGGATCAGCCTGAGATCGAGTTCTACAAGGAGTGGGATGGACATGACGACCCATCTATTAGTGCCACTTATGAAGAAAGGCCTACCGATGGTTGGATCTCAAGTTGTCTATATCTTATAAGCATGAAAAAGAAATCTAATGAAAGTTTTAGGTAGTATGCTGCAAAGATGGGTGGAGAAGCTACTCATATTCATCCCTTACTAAACAAAAAATAGATAATTGTTAGATTCATTGGCACGTTGCAAGCCCTTTATTATGAAAAGGTAGAGAAAAGCTTCCCACAGAGCTTCATAGATATGGTCACACTCTTTAGGATGATCGATGAGGCCATGAAAAATGGATTGGGTAGAATAAATATCTGCAAAGACAAAGAGAAAAGAAAAATGAAGGCCAGTCAGCAATTAAAGTCTGACAACTAGCTACCTCAAATCCTTATAAAGTAGGATGTTTACCAAAGCCCACACAAGTTGGTGGCAACTACCTACCTCAGTCTTCAAAGAGCAGGGCGCTTACCAAAGCCCACACAAGCTGGTGGCAACTACCTACCTTAATCTTCAAAGAACAAGACGCTTACCAAAGCCCACATAAGTTGGTGGCACTTTCCTACCTCAATCCTCAAAGGGCAAGACACTTACCAGAGCCCACACAAGTTGGTGGCACCTACCTACCTCAATCTTCAAAGAGCAGTATGCTTCCCTACCCCAAAGCCCACATAAGCTGGTGGTAACTACCTACCTCAGTCCTCAAAGAGTAAGACGCTTCCCTACTATAGAGCCCACACAAGCTGGTGGCTCCACATAACCTACCTCAGTCCTCAAAGAGTAGGACGTTTACTTACCTCAAAGTTGACACAAGCTGATAGCACCTATTTAAGGCATACAAATCCATCATCCCATCTAAACAAAATGGTGTTAATTTGTCTTTGCCTTATTCCTAATACTTAGCAATGACCAAAGAGGGGTAGCTGTAGACAGTTTATTTTGCTCGAGCCAGTTTCTAGCATCCTAGGAGTTAGGTAAAAGATGATAAAATCAAAAAATAGAAATAAAAACTAAGAGACAAAACGGTGCTAGGCAAAAAAATTTTTGCAAAGGTTTGAAATGCCTATGAATTATATTAAAAAATATATATAAAAATGAAGCATCAAAGGCCACTATTCATAGTGTCACCAAGGTCTTTCAAATGAATACAAATCAATTTCCTATTGTTTATGACCAAGTTGAGGTAACTCGAGAAACCATAGGTACATGCAAGTTATATTAGTGCACGAGTATTGATACGAGGCTTTATATCATCAAAAATTTGAATTTTCACATCTATTATCGATACAATAGGGTTTAGTATTGATACCCAAGAGATGTGATATCGATACCTAGCATGTTTGTATCGATACAGACCTTGGCAGTAGCCAAAGTTATGATTTTTGGCAAAATGTATCGACACACAAGCATGAGTATTGATACAAATCCATAGAGTATTAATACAGGCCTCTAAGTCTCAAGATTAGAAATATTTTTTGCTCTTGGTATCGATACACAACTCATTGTGTCGATACTCAGACTAAAAAGTACCTTGTTTGTACCGATACACCACGGCATTTTTGCCCAATTTGAGCCACTTTTTAGCCTTCAAAAACTAGATTTAAACATGTTTTTGCACCAAGGAACTATCATAAATCATTGCAAACCTCAACTATGGGCTCATTAATGGATTCAAACAAATATTTGGAGCCCAAACAATCAATGACAAAGGTCATTTTCATAAGATATATGGGTGTAAGAGGGTATGGCAGGCATATCTCCAATTGCAAGCTATCATAACTTTTCTGTCTCCTTACTCAACATGGCAGAATCAATAAGAAGAGAGTCAGCTAAGCATCGTTGTTGGAGATGTCCCCTGGTGTAGAAAGGAAGAATAAAAAATGCCCTTGTATTGTCTTCTAAAAGCAATAGCTGAGCATTGAATAGAGGACTCTCCTAGCTATCTTAAAAAAAAATCTCAGCTATAAGAAACACTCTCCAACAATCTCAGAAAACTCATAATCCATCCTCACAAATCCTTTAGTAACTCCAGCTTCAAAAACTCACCAAAAACATTATTCCATTGCCTTTCACCTTCAACCAACCTCTATTCCCGTAGCTCTTAAAACCACCACTAAAACACCTTTAAAAACTCAACCTTTCACATACTTTTATCCTTAAAACACTTCACCAGCAACCATATTACTAGAAAACTTCTTTTTTTTTCACCCTTTATTGCTAAATAATAGCAAAAAGAGGGAAGAAATTGAGCTTAAAGTCACTACTTTTAAAAAATGAGAAAGGTTCAAGCTTTTGCTGGTATAATTTTACCTTGTTCCATACATTTTCTATTTTGATCATCCATTTCATTTTAGTGAGTCCTTCATGCTACCATGACCTTCATAAGCCTCTCGTGCATCATTGTTGCCTTGGTTGTGGTAGTCTTAGGATTTTAATTACCTTCTTGACACCTTGATGTTGTAGGTTATTAAACTCATCATACTTTATTTTCATCATTACATAGCCTCTGTTCATGCATCTTTTGCCATGTTCCTTCCATATTCACATATCCATTTCATATTTAAATGGTCACCTTAACATGTCTTAGGTATGTTTAAACATTTTCTTGTGTTTTAAGGAGTCTCATGAAATAAAAATGTTGTCTTTATAACTCTAGCATCCATTCCCTTGTTCAAACATGTTCATATCATCTCCATGCACCATATTTATCATCTTTTTGCATTTGTGTCACCCATTTCCATGTCAAAAAGTCATCTTTATATGTTTACATGTTTAACCTATGTTTATCTTGGTATGTGCTACATTTTGTTCATGAGATCTCCAACAAAATGCTTACTTGTTTCTTAAAACTTAATTTTTAGAAACATCCCTAAGTTAGGTTCATGCTATCTCCAATAGATGATGAGTAGCATGGACTTAATGCTTTCATCAAATTGGTCTCCTAATCTTGGGGGTAAATCAACATTTCAACTCTGCATTTATAGTGAAATAAATTTATTTTTCAAAAAAAAAATCTTTTTAGTATTAAACCTTGATCTTGAGTCTCATGTTCCCGTTAGTAACATGGTCAACAGGTTGTTCCATCATCTCAACTACTCCGGGATTATGGAATAAACATGTAAAGCCTAGGTTACTTTCTATCATGGATGTTTGATGTCCTAGACCTGAGTCTATCTTTGAAAAAACTACAATATTAAATAATCCCCCTTATTTTTGCTCTAGTAGTACTTAATCCGAATTTGGAAAATCATTTTTGAACCATAAAATATTTTTCTTGATTTTTCTAATATTTTTCCATTAAAGGACATCGAAGTACCTTTCTAACGATATCTCATTTACCCCGGATGAGGGAGTTATGATTTTTTGAACCTTTATTGGTCAAAACCCCTGGAACTAACGTGCAATATACTCTTTTGGTCATTTTGGCCTTTCAAATGATTTTGATGAAATTTTTAATTATTTTTCCTAAATGGTTTACAAAATTCCCTTCCGAAAAGGTGTTGTTCACAATTTAACAATCTTGAGTGAGCCTGAAATGATTTTTCAAAGTTTGGCATGTCTTTTCCCTTACATGTGCTGCTAATGTCAATATAGACTTAACTTCAAAAATTACGCTTAAAAAGTGACCATCTAGAATTTTTGAAATATTTTTACATTAAACCTTATCGATTTATCTTTCTAACAGTACCTTATCACCACCTAAAGCCTTCATACGAGCTTGAAATAAATTCAAGAAGAGGGGTGACTCATTGTTGTCTACTATTTTATCTTTGTTTTCGAATCCCCTTTTATCGAGACATCTAACAACATTAGACCCTTATGACTCTGATCAAGATTAAAATTCAAAAAAATTAGATTTCATATTAAAATTTTTGCTAATGGAGATACTCTAACTCCATTACTCAAAAAGGATACTCCAACCCCATTTTTAATTTAAAAAATTTAAAATTTCTCCTTATTCCTAAATGTTTTCCTAACTTTGGGGATACTCCAACCCCACTACTCCGAGGGGATACTCCAACCCTCTTTTCTTTAAAAAATATTTTTTCTTTACTCCTAAATATTTTCCTAACTCTATCTTTAGGGATACTCTAACCCCACCTCTTTGAAAGGATACTCTAACCCTGCCTTACGTTGAAAACATCCAAAATTTTCTCTTTTTCAGATGCCATAGACTGCTTTGATAAAAACCATCTTTGTTCTTCAAATTATCTAGACCAGTCTCTAAAATTGTCACCTTGATTATTCTTCAATAATCGAAAGCACTTACGAGATACATTAAAATCACCTCTCCTTTTGAAGTCCTTTTTTCTTGTGATTGCTTGTTTATGCTATTATTATATTTCATTTTTTTGCTTCACTAACTCATTTCCTTTTGTAGTAATTATCATGCATTCATATTTAAATTTTGTTTTTTCAATAAAATTTATAAGGCAATGTTTAGTGTTGGTATCTCTCTAGTGCCTAATGCTAAATATCAAAATTTTCAAAACCCAATCAGGACTTTATATTCATAAAAACTCCCTATGTTCCTCAATCTCCCAGGCGCATAGATGAGCTAATTTGTTTTTGAAAAAGGAAAAATCAGATCTATTCTTACAAAACATCATGCATTAAAGGAGAATTATATCTAAATAAAGGCTAAATGGAACCAATTTAACCAAGACCAAAGTGAAATATAGTTAGTAGGTACCGATATCAGGCATCTTGGGGATGTTAATCCTTCCTTGCATGTAATCAACTCTCGAACTTAACCAACAAATCTCTGGACTTTGTAGACCTTGAAACTGATGTTTCAAGTTTCGTAACTCGAAATATTATTTTCGGTAGCATCCGATCCTGCCTAGCCCGAAATGATTGGTGGCAACTCTAGGTTTACGGCCATCTAGTGGTGGCTATCTGAGAGTAGTTAGATGAGCGACTTGCTTGACAATCTCTCTCCCCTTTATATGGTTTCGCCTAATCCAAATCTTGATCAAGGGTAACTCAAAGGTTTGATCATGACCACTTATCATTTACTTTTAAGTCGAGCATGCTATGCCCTTCGGATCATCCAAAGTTTTAAAGGCTGGGCACGTGGTGACACATAATATAGGTGCCAATGGCTTGAACCTCCATTTAATGTTTCAACAATTTTTGCTCCAGAGCCATAGTGAACTAAGTCTTGAACCAAACCTGCTTTAGGGAAACAAAATATTGCATCACACATGGATTTCTAGTGCCTTGCAATGAGCTTTATTACCTAGGACATTATGGCCACATGCTTTATCTTGGTTATTATAAGTGTTCTAGAGAATAAGCCAAAATTCTCATAAGAAATTACCACACTTTCGCACTTACATAGATGATGCTATTAAGGATGCTCTTATAACTTTACATCCTACTTAAACAAGCAATAGGCTTTATTAAGAGTATAACATACCCAACCTCCATGATTGTTATAGGATACAAGTACTGCATCATAGTGAAGGATTTTTTTTTGTTAAATGTGCATTTCATTCAAATCACTCCATGATTTATTTTTCCCTTTTAACCAAATTATTAGGATCTCCAATCACTATGTAGGATATCTCATGGTTGGTTTTTATTCTTGTTTGGGCTTTAATCCCATCCTTCTTGATGCTATTCAGGTTTTCTTTTAGGTAGATCTTTTGACAAAAGATTTATAAGATTATAACCACTTTGAAGATAGTCAACATTAATGGCACATTAGTTAATGAGATCTTACGTAGCTACATTTTTTCTTATAAATCTGGATTTTTTGTTGTAATATTTATTATTAACTCTCCTAATAGTGATAATACTATCACAATATATTAAGATAGGTGTTATTGTTTTTTCCTATATGGAATCTTAAATAAAAAAATCTCGTAACCAACCTACTTTTTAACAAGCTAAGGCCAACGCTATAAGTTCTGCCTCCATGTGGAGTTTTCAATTATTTGTTGCCTTTTAGATTTCCAACAAATTACTTTTCCTCCCAATGTAAACACATAGCTAGTAGTAGACAAAGAATCACCACCTAAAGTGTTCCAATAAGCATCATTGTATCTTTCAAGTATAGCAAGATACTTTTGATAAAGTATACCATAACTTAGAGTTTTCTTAAATATCCCATTACATAATTAATTACATTCAAGCACTCTTAGTTTGGTATACTTGTAAATCTAGCCAACATCCACTACAGCATAAGCAATGTTAGCTCAGGTGCAATTAGTGTCATACCTCAAACTACCAATAATAAGAGCATATTATTTTAGTTACATACATCTTTGTCATTCTCTATAGGAAATAATTGTAAATTTGGATCAAGAGAATAGTAGAAAGCTTTGCATTTGAAAACTTTTTTTCAAAATCTTTTCAATATAATGGGATTGGTCTAAAAAATACTATTTAAAGCCCTTGTGATCTTTATGACAAGAATTAAATTTGCTTCGCCTAAATCTTTCATGTCAAAATGACTAGTAAATAGCATTTGGTAGCATTTATAATCTAGATTTACTCCAAAAATCAAGAGGTCATCTACATACAAACAAATTATGATATTGGAATTATAATTTCATTTGTAATAAACACACTTATCACTTTTATTAGTTTTAAAACAATTAAAAATTAAACACATGTCAAAATTTTCGTCCCACTGTCTGTGGGCTTGTTTTAAACCATAAAATATTTTAACAATTTACAAATTATTTTCATTACCTGGCATAATAAAGCATATTCCTCCATATAAATTTCTTTTTCTAACTCTTTATTTAGAAAAGCTACTTTTCTATCAATTTGATGGATAATTAAATCATGGACAGGAGCAACCGTAATTAGAACTCTTATTGATATTATTTTGTTCATAGAAGAAAAAATATCAAAGAAATAAATGTCTTCTTCTTATCTAAAACCTTTGGCTACAAACTTGGCTATATTTAATAATTGAGCAATCAGGCTTCAATTTCTTTCTTAGTACTTATTTACACTTTATAGGTTTAGAGTATGGTGGTAGCTTTAATAGTTTCCAATTTTGTTTGTTATCGAAGATTCCATTTCACATTATTGGTTTCTTTCCAAAGCTTTGAACCATGAAAAGGTAAGGTTTGTCTGAAGTGGTAAGATCATGTTGAATATTGAATACATGATAATCAGGGCCAAAGTCTTTTAATATTCTTCCACTTTTACATCATCTAGGTTTACTCATAAGTGCATCCTTGTTTGTGGGCTAAGAAATAAATTGTGTTAAAGCTTGTTAACTATTTGTAGATCTAAAGATAATTATTGGTCCAATAGGTTTAACAACCCCCTCTTTCTAACATGTTTCCATGAAAGATGGCATTTAAGGATTCAATTATAACATTGTTATCTATGCCAAGAAACATATATGCCTTACTAGTCAAGGCATACCCATAAATGCACATCTAGAATCCTTTATCCCAAGTTTTGGTCTTTTAGGATATGATAGCTTAACAAAAGCAAGACAACCCCACATCTCAAATAACTCACATTTGGCTTATAACTTTTCCAAAGTTCATAAAGTGTTTTTAAAAAGTGTTTTTGTGTACTTTATTGAGGACAAAGTTAGCAGTAAGAACTATTTCCCTTATAAATTTTTAGGAGCACTAGAGCTCACCAACAAGCATTAGTCCAATCTATCAGAATTCTAGTTTTGCATTCTGCCATTCCATTTGATAAAGGAGAAAAGGGTGTAGTTTCATGAACAATATCCAAGGATTAAATACAAACATTAATCTAAGATTATCATACTCACCTCTTCCATCACTCTTGAATCTTATAATTTTTTCCCCCAAAAAATTTTCTATCTCATTTATATAGGTAAAATTTTTTTCAAAAGCTTCATTTTTGTTTTTCATAAGATAAACATATGCATATCCTAAAAAAAAATTAATGAAGGTTCAAATACTTTTTTCCATCCTGAGTTAAAATCCCTTCAAATTCACAAATGTTAGTTTGAATTAATTTTAGCAATTTAGAATTTCTTACAACACTTTTGAATTGCTTTCTTGTGATTTTGTCTGTGCTACATGATTTATATTTTTCAAATTGATTATCTAGTTTAGGAATTAAATCTAATACTCACGTTTCACATATCTATAGTTAACATGAAATAATCTAACATGCAAAATATTTACAAAAGAAATGATATAAGTAGAAACAATTAAAATTTCATTCATTTTAATATTCAGTTTAAAGATGCCTTCATAGGCATAACTTTTCTCGACAAGCATGCCTTTTTTCATGAACTTGAATTAATCAAACTTAATAACTTGTTTGAATCTGATTTTGTTTAAAAGAAAGGCAGAATCCAGATTGTTTCTAATCTTAGGAACATGCAAAATATCCTTAAAGATCAACTTTTTACCTGAAGCAAAATTGAGTTGAACATCATCATAAACTAGGGCATTAGTGGTGTGGTAGTCACCAAACAAGATTTTCTTCTGTACCTTATATAGAGAATAAGTTTTGAACCATGTTTGTTATAGCAAAAATACCTAAAGGCATTAGAGTCTACCCACCATCCTCTAGAGGAATCAATAGTGTTGATCTAAGATATCATAGTTGTAAGTGGCTCTTCAGTTACATTAACATGATTATAAAGTTCATGTGTTCCAAAAATGATATACTCTTGCTATATGTTGAGGTTTCCTACAAACATGGCACCCACCATTTCTTTTTCTATTTACTGCTGCTTTTAAAGGAGGTCCTTGATTTTTTTCTTTGATTAAATTGATGCTTAAGTTATTTTTTGACCTGTTTAAGGGCCAAGTTACTCACCCAAGCTTGAGGACTAGGCCAAAAAAATGGGCTTATGCAAAAAAAATGGGCTCGATTAAAAATACGCCGGTCTTGGTTCCAACTTCCAAAGCTTGAGCTCGGTTTGGCCTGACCTATTTTACTATTAAATAATATATATTAATTTTATATTTTATATTATGTAATTTTATTATAAAAATACAAATATGTAATATTATAGTGCAAACATTAAAAACTAGGTTAAATAATTTATTTTTTATACTTAAAAAAAGAAAAATATTAAATTAATAAAGATTAAAGTTTAAAAAATATATGTTTAAAAAACAAATTATAAAAAAAATATATAATATGGGCGGGCTTAAATGGGCTTAAACTGTCCAATTACGAATATGGGTGGGCTTAGGCAAAATTCAAGGCTCATATTTTGGGTTAGGCCAGACATGGGAAAGCTTTTTTGATTTAATATCATGCTTAAGCCCAACCCAAACTCGGCCCAGCCTATGTGCACCTTTAGTTGTTTTCAATAAAACTTTATTTTTATTAATATTTCCTTTTCTATTTTAGTTTTTTATTATTATAAGTCCTAGGCATGTTCACATTAGATGTGACAAGATTTACCTTCGAATTTCCTGCACCATTGAAGTTAGGAGAATTGTCGTGATTTCTTTACTTTTCTTTTACTCTTGGCACATGATAGGAGACTCAATGGATAGTTCCTTTTTTTGTGGCATCAGATCTTTCTAAATTCTTTCCAAGAGTCGAGCAATTTGTGAATAATTATAGAGACTTCCATTTGTTCATCAATAGTTATTCCTTCATGGTGAACATCATGTGCAAGCATTTGAAGATCATAGGCTTGTTTTATTATAGACTTATTTTCCACCATCCAGAATATGAAATAACTACTACAAGCATACTTTTTAGGTCCAACTTCTTTAGTGTCATATTTTTGTTACATTGCATTCTGTTAGTGTAAGCCTTGCAAGCTACTCGTTATGGCTTTAAAGATATTAGCATTTAGTGATTTTATGTATTTAAAACATTATACGTTATTAATGTTAATGAGGTATTTCTTTATCTATAAGATTTTCTTCAATAATTGTTGTTATTATCTTATGTAGATAAAGCCTATGAAACACATTGACCTTGCAAGGGAATTGTAAAGAGTTATATTTATGAGATCCTTTTGCTTTACAACTATGTTTCTAAAATCATTCCTAGTCATTGTATTGTCAAGACAGGACATTAACAATGCACAAAGGCTAGCATATGTAAGCCTCTATACATAAGATGCATGCAACTGATCTCATAAGAATAGAGAAACATGGGGACATCATACGGGCACTTTTTATGGGAACAAGTTCATAGACATAACCTGTTATGAGAGTTCCATTTGGTGTTTCATTCAAATGTCTATAGAAATACTCTCATGTGTCAAGAATGCAACCGATCGTTAGACATGTGACACCAGGTCATCTTATATGTGAATTATCATACTTAGAGATCACCATAATGGGTTCACAAAAGATGGATGCCAAATAAGGGTGGTTTTGGGTATGATATGAAGCATACTGAAGGTGAATAAATGCTCTAGAGATGAATAAGTGGTCTACAGAGGATTCATCACTCCAAGTGATATAAGAGGACATATCTCATATGTACCTGGCCCGTGTTAACGCAAAGTCCTTGGCCAAGGTAATACTAATTATAGAATTAACACAAAGAGGTTGCATACTGACATAGAATGAGTTAAAAGTTGACAATGGAACATAATCTTGCCAATTTTGGGATATGTGATGAAAGGATATTTATTACACTGAGATACTACACATTTAAAGGCTTATCAAAACCATATTGACACTCCTTGCATGTTAGATGGCCAAAATGCATTGCTAGATTATAAATATAAAATATTCATTATTGAGCTATTTATGTTTATTTCCATATATGGGCATCTAATGGGTCATACACAAAAAATTAATTAGTAGAAATTAAATTGAGATTGGACTAATATGTCTAATACAAGTAATGATTATTTAGACCTAATTTGAATAAGTTTGTAAGTGAGGGGCAAAATTACAATTTCTTAAAAATTAAAATTTTGAACCCTAGATATATTAATTCATGTTTGCCATCCCATATACCTTGAGAGTGGCTTGAAAAATAGGCCTAGAAGACTTAAAAAACCTAATTGGCATTTTCTCTTTGAAACCCTAAAGAGTTAGTGCAATCTTGTTTACTTAAAGAGGAAAATTGTTTTCTTTTTTTGATGGTTGAATCAAGGTCTTCTAAATGCAAAGGAAGATTTATTGAAATCCAAGCTGCTAACGTGATTCTCAGCAACAAATTATTTTCCTTATTGAAGGTTTTTCGGGTCACTTATGTCGATAACCGTTAGAGACACGCTTAGAGAGCTTTGGTTTACAACAAGACTTAATGTATATATTCTTCGGTCATGGAATTATTGAAAGACTTCTCAAGATTGAGATATGTTTGAATGTTAGTAGTTCCATAGGTTTCTTGATCTTAAAGATTAGGCAAGATCTTGCACGATGATCATGTTTTAAGGAGTCTCGAATTAATTTGTTTGATTAGTTTTTGCTACTATCTTTATGGATTATTTTACAAAATTTTGAAATCTGATTTCTTGCTATCCCGAGACTTCCTACACCTTCTAGATTTTTTTGAAGAATAAGTTTAGTCATAAAAATCATACTTGTTAAAAAGAAAATTAGGAAAATAACTTTTAAAATATTCATGATCATTTTCCCATTTTTTTGCATGTTGTTAATGCTTAGATTGTTCTTCTTTCATAGTTTTAGTATCTTTTTTCTTAAGACTCTGTTCCACCATGTATGAGATATTCAAAAATGTCAAGTAGAAAAAAAAAGTTTTTTTGCTTTAATCTTTTAAAATTAGCACCATGAAAGTGGAAAGACATTTTAGGTCACTTGCTTGAGTAAGCTTGGTAAACTTTCAATAGTGTTCTCCATATGAAGTGTCGTCTCAAAATTGTTGAAGAATGTTGTGCTGTAATTCTTCTAGATAGGATTAATGGATCAACTTGCTACTGCCAAGTTGTCATAAAGCTAACAATTGAAAATGGGGTGATAGAGATTGAAGTATGGACTAGGTGGCTCTCTTGAGATGATATGTGCCCTCTCGATGATAAGAATCGATGCAAAGAGGTTTTATTATAGGTCATCTCCTAGGATATAACCAACCTAGACACCTACTGTACATCTTGCTAAGCTATACAAGTTAGAAGATAAAAGCTCTACCAAATCGACACATTCTTCATTCAATTAACTAGCACTCTTAAAAGACTAAGGAAGGTCTCATTAAATGTAATAATGAAACAATTAATAAAGAGATTACATTTTGAAAATCAAATGCTTAGAAAAGAAAGAAAACCCAACTATTTATAGGTAGATTTTACATAAGTAATGGGGATAGTACTTAAGCCTTTAAACTCAAAATTTTGTTTAATTGTTCACAAATTTACAAAATAAATGTTTGATCTTTAAGTCTCTTAAAATAATTCCTCAAGAAACAAATATTTTTTTTCACATTTATTATTGTGATAACTTATGAGAAAATCAATTGCCAAGTTTCATTCACTGGAGATTACTAGATTTAGGAACATATATAAGAACGCTTTACCTTTTATCTTCTTTACAACTCAATTTGAAAACAAAAAAAAAATTCATAGTTTTTCCTCAATAAAAAGGATGAAAAATTATTTCTTGGAAAAAAAAGCCAAAAAGAAAAATAAAAGCAAAAAAAATGATTAAAAAATGAGCCTTTTTAAAAAAATAGTGTTAAGAAAAAAGAAAACAAAACTATCCAATTATTACAATATGGTGGGAAAAAAATAAAAAATAAAAATTCACTTAGACTTGATTTTTGAATAATTATGAAAAAAATCAAGAAACTGTGAGAAAAAATATTTTTAGAGGTTATCTTTTCAAAGAGTTAGAGAAGAAAAAGTCTTTATGTTCCATAAACAAAGTTAGAAATGAGTAAAAACGAAAAAAACTAGAGCAACAAATATTATATTTTTTGGTGAAGGATAAAAATTTTAAAAATGCAGGAAGAGAAAAATAAAAAAGATATTAGATATTATTTTCCCTAATCTTTTCATTGCATTTTACATAGAATTTTTATCATTTTGAGCCCTTGTACATGTGAATGTCCTTAAGCGTCATTGCATTTCATATTTTCCATTCATCAATTATCACCATGAGGGCTATATGTAGATTTTTTTCACTTACAAGTTGTTGTAACATCCTGAACACGAATCTGACACATCAGACCTAAACAAATAAATTTTAATTTTCTTGTATTTGGGTGGGATTCAATTATTGGATGAATTGCATATCCAACTTAACCCTAAATGGTCATTATGAAATGACTAAATAATTCGGAGTTGCCACCAATTTAGTTTTCGCTAGATGAGATTAGTCACCTACCAAGGCTCGTATTTTAAGGGTTACCAAAACCTCACAAACAAGCTCTAAAGTCTACGTTTATACTAGAGTTTGCATGAAAGGGTTCGAGAGTTGACTACAATAATAAGCAAGGATCAGTCCCTCTTATAACGCTTGAAAATTAGTACCTCTTAATTATATGTTAACTAAAGTCTTGATTATGGTTGGTTTTAATTTTTTTCGATATTTAATTATAATTCCCTTTTTTTTTAAATTATCTATGATTAATATTATTTTTCTTGTATTAAATAATTGAATTTTTATATTTTTTGAAAATCAAAATATTTTTTGCACCATTTCAGAAAACTTGGAGGAATATAAAAGTTTTATTTTTAAGAAAAATTAAAAATTCAGATTTACTTATTTAAAGAGGGTATTCCTTTGTATAAAATAATCTATGAAGTGACTTTCAGATACTGGAAGCACACCTGTAGACTATTTTAACTCATGGATATTGCTTAGGATTTTTATTTAAAACTTTGAAAATGTCATACTGGATTTTTAGCATAATCGTACCTAAAAGACTCTAAGGGGCATGCATCGACATGAAAATTCCCGCATGATCCTAATGGACATGTATTGACACAAATGTTCCTATATAATCCTAGAATCGATTTTAGGGTACTATTATCAAAATAACCTTAAGGAACATGTTTTGACACGAAAGTTCCTACATAATAAATACTGATGGAAATCTTAAAAATGACCTTAGATTACATAAACTATTCTAAATGGTCTTAAAATGCATGGATAATGCTAAATGGTCATTTGTTTATGAACATAACATATATAGACTTAATATGCAAGGAAATTTATAAATGGTCCCTAATGTACATAAGATAACCTAAAAGACCCTAAAATGCATAGAAATGCTAGAATGGTGCTAAAATGGATAAAATTACATAGTATTCCCTAAAACATGAAAATGACCAAAATGATCCTAAGATGCATGAAATTGCACTAAAGTCCCTAAAACATGAAAAATGACTAAAATGACCCTAAAACGTATGAAATTGCATAAATGGTCCTAAATCATGGCAAATAACTAAGATGATGCAAATATGCATGAAATTAAATAATAACCCATAAGTCATGAAAAATTACTAAAATGGCACTAAATGCATGGAATTGCATAAATTATCCTAAAACATGGCAAAATTACTAGAATGATCATAAAATGCATGAAATTGTATAAATGATCTTAAATCATGGCAAATGACTAAGATGATGCAAAAATGTACGAAACTTCACAATAGCCCTTAAATCATGAAAAATTACTAAAATGGTGCTAAAATGAATGAAATTACATCATAACTGCTAAATTATGAAAAATAAATTAATGAAATATTACCAAAATGACCCTAAAATGCATGAAACTGCATAAATAGTCTTAAAATATGGCAAATTACTAGAATGACCCTAAAATATGTGAAAATGCATAAATGGTCCTAAATCATGGAAATTAACTAGAATGACATAAAAGTTTCTAGAACATGGAAAATGACTTACATGTACCTAAATGCATGAAATGACATAGAACTCTTTAATATGTATGAAAACATTATAAAAAAATGCACAATGGTCCTCTTAAGCTTTTACCACTCCTAAATGCACCCACATAAACATTTTGTTTGCCAAGAAACATAAAAGAATGACAACATATATGAATTTTAATCTAAAAAAACCTTGAATGTACTCGAAATTACTACTATGTATGAAAATATTTGTCATAACCATAATATATTCATGGGAAATGCATGAACATGTGAATCATGATAATAACATATGAAAATGCCATAAAATTCATGTCATACTTGATTTTGACACAAAATAGCTCATTAACATGAACATACGTAGATTTATTAATATGCATTATGATGATGCCATAATTATTATATTTTCATAAAAATACGTGAACATAGGAATAATAACAATAATGCATGTAAATAATATAAAATGCATGGATCATACATAACATGAACATGAGTAACTTGAAACATGAGAAATTGCTTGACGAAAATTGCATGAAAACTAAAAGACTTAACATAAAACATTTGGAAAACAAGTTTTCTTGATGGAAAATTGCTTTTTTTTATAAACTTTTAACAAAAATCAGCAAAGAAAACCAAAAAAGAACACTTAAAGATCATAGCTCTAGATTTGGCAATAAACATGGTTTTTTAAACCTTTGACTCAAATTATCACCCAAGCCAAAGCTTGAGATCATCAAGCTCACAAAAAGGAAAGAAAAAAAATGCTAGAAAAGAGATGAAACAAGCAAGGAAACCACCTTCAAACAGACTTGGATGATTTCTCTTTTTTTTTATCTTTTTTTTCTCTAGCTTTTTCTACTGAGAACTAGCTTTCCCTTCTGTTTTGGATGCTCTAAGCGGTTTAAAACCTCTCTTGGCTGATCACTTCTTATCCCTATGCACTACCATCCATTTCTTGGTAACTTATGCAAGCTCGCTTGCAAGCAAACCATCTAAGACTTAGGTGATCTAAGCAAGGGGCTAAAATCTTCTAATTTGGGGCATGGATCCAGCTGATCAAAGTGGACAAACTTAGTTGTATGGCTTCAAAGACAAACTCCCACCCAAATGGCCATAACTTGGTTCTATGCAATAAAGAGTTTTTAACTCTAACCCAAAATAACTATCCATTGAAATTCAACTAGACCCATAATGGTCAGAAAACAACCAAACTAGATATCATTTAGTTCTCATGCATGATTTGAGCATTAAACTCATTTATCCTAAGCTAATATAATCTTAAGTGGCTTAATTCATGTGGGAGGTTCTCATACTCATATCTCAATGTACGAATGTTTGAGAAGGACCTCTTCTATGGTTACGAAGTGTTCCAAGGCCATTAAGAAGAAGAAATGTAAGAAAACTTGGGTGTGATGAAAATTTTCATCAGTATTGATACATAGGTGTTCAAGTGTTTCTAGAACAAAAAATCCATGAAAAACATGATATTATATTGATACAATGCATGACCTAGGCCTAGAACAACCAAAACACAATGACGTATCGATACATTAATGAAATGTATCAATAGATCTTCATGAATTTCATAAAAATGATGTGTTTTTTTTTTAAAATATTTAATATAGATTCCAAGCATTTCAAACCTTTGCAAAAAAAATTTTGTCTGGCGCCATGTTGCTTAATAATGCTTAGCAACATGACACTCGACAATCGTCCTCCTTTTTTATTGTTATTATTTTATCTTATCATCTTTAATTTAAATCTTAAAATGTCAAATTTTGGTTTGGGATTGGTATAAATCGGAAAAAAAAAAGGCTCGATCGTCAATCTAAGCAAAGACAAATAATGCAAGGGTCAAACAATCATTTAATCCAAAAATTAAAAATAAGCATTTCACTAAAATGAAGCAAGCACTTATCAGTTATTTCACCAAGCAAAAGTAAAAGGAATATGAGAAGCGCACTGCGCGGAAAGTGTTTCCAATGCAAATCAACATAAAATAAAAATAAAAATAAAAAATCCTCCAGGACAAAAGCACGTTTCGACAAAACAAGGAAGCTCGGCGGGTAAAAGAATGCATGAACATTTTGTTTGCCCATTGGTTAAAGAGCAAAGATAAAACAGTTGTCCAACGCGGCAGTAGTTAATGCACGCGGTTCAGGATGAAAGAGGGACAAGCATAAAGGCTATTTTGTCGAGAAAAAGGGAACAGTGCCATCTTCCCAAATGATTGCTTGCGCAAGGAACCAATGCACACAGTTGTCTAAGGCATGTGAGAAGATGGAAATCACCTCGCCACTTGAAGAAAAGAACAAGCATCAAACGGCGTCATGCACAGGGAAAGCAAAACCCTCGCCCAGTGAGTGAAAAGTAGGCATGCAGACGGCATTGCATTAAACGATCGTTTGGAACCATTATTCGAGCAAAATGGAATGACGTCATTTTTGCAAAACAAGCAAGGGGCATTGGGAAGATAACACGGCAATACTCTGCTTGAGCTTTAAAAGAGAAGGATTAATATGCTTTTATTTATTTATTAAAAAATTATATGAGTTTGGAGTACTATTTATTAATTTGGGGAAACTTGAATAAATTTTGAAATTTAAATTGTTAGATTGATCTGAGTTTGGATAAATAGATAACATAATAATATCATATGTAGGTTTAGTTTGAATCCAACTCCATCACATCATGGACAATTCTACTTACCCCTCGTTGATATGAAAATCCACTCTTACCTCTTATTTATTTGAGAAATATTCTCATCTACTTGAAATATTAGTTGTGTTAGTCACAAAAGTTCGTTTTAAATTAAAAGAAAATTATTATATTTTATTATTTATATCTCAATTTCTTATTTTTTTATTTTTCTTTTATTCAAGACCTTTTAATTAGAAATATGAAATTTGGTTTGAGAAAAACTAATTTGCACTATTCAATTAGTTTCAAATAACATTTTAATAAAAATTTTCAATCACTTTTAATTGCTATCAAATTAAATTTTAGTTTAAATAAAATTGAAAAAAATGTATTATTAGTCCAATTAGTAAAAAGTAATTGCTGTCGTAAAATTTTATTGAAAATAAGTTTATCTCGTTAATTTGAAAACATTATATCAAAAAAGAAAAGCCAAGAAAGAAATAAAAACTCTTACTTTTGAAATTTAGTTGATGGTAGGATTCAATTAATTACACTAATATATACTTTAAATACTGAAAACACATCATATTTCTTCCTTCTTTCTTTGTTTTTTTTATTTTAATCTGTTTATTTATCACCTAACCTCTTTAAATTAGATTACAATATGAATGAACTAAAATTATATTTGATAGTAATTAAAAATGGTTCAAAAACTAACTAAATCTCATAGAGTTAATGTCATATATTACTCTCTGAACTATAGCAAATTTTGTTGGACTTTATGATAATAAATAGATCAAGATAATTAGATATTATTATTATTTAAATAATACTGAGGTAAAATTATAAGGTAAATCTTAATTTAATTTAACGACTCTAGTGATAAGAGTTAAACTCTGCTTCAGTTACTAATTAGAATACAGATTCCTTGATAGTGGGATACAACTAGTGTAGGTCCCTAGTCTAGTCTATTTAAATTGTCTGTGCACCATCATAAGATAATTATTCAGAAATAAAGAAATAGATTAGAAGACTTATATAGGATATTTGTCTTTGTATGCTAGAAGCAAGGTTGCGTTTTTTATCAACAATAGCTAGAGATATGTTCCTTAAATTAATATTTCATATGGCATCAGAACCAGGTTCTCTAGCTATATTGTTCAGATTAAAATCAAATACATATGTGTATATACATGTTTCACAAATAATCTTGTGTATAAAATCATGTACTTTACGACAAATGGATGTTGGTATGAATCAAATATCTATAAAATACTTATCCCACCAAATGCGTTTTAGAATAAACCGTATAGGATGAAAATTGAAAGAAATTTTTAATCGAAACAAAAAAATTATGAAAGATTATATTTTATGTATTTCATTAAATTAACTATTTGATAAGTCAAACTTTAAAAGTCTTTGCATGTATATTTTTTATGAACTCTATGATAATCTATTAGCTTTGAATTAATTTTGATTTTGATATAACAAACAACTTAAACTAAATTAATTTGTACTCAATTATTTTCAACTTAGTATTTGTGTTAAAATTGAAAAATATTTTGAAAAAGTACTAAGTGTGTATTTTCTCAAAAATAAATGTTCCAAAATGCACATACTTAGAATATTTTTGAGATATGTTTGAGTCAATATCAAGCCAAGAAAAATCATTTTACAAAGGACTTTAAAGGTATGTATCGACACAATACATAGATGTATTGATACTATGCTTAAAACCCTCAATTATATCAATACTTATCAGCATGTATCGATACATTGCATTGAGTATCGATACTCACCCTACATGTATCGATACATTGCTTGGCAGTAGCCAAGCTTTGGCTGAAACCCCCGAAAATATTGATAGAGGTCTGTCGTATCGATACAACTTGGCAAGTATTGATACTCATCCTTTTGTATCGATACAATAGGCTATAAGGGTTACTTTTTTAATTTTTATATTGATATTGTTGGTATTGTATCGACACAATAGCACGGGTCTGAATGTAAACAAGCATTTATGAGGGCTACAACGGTTCTCCATCCACCTCATTTAATGCCCAACATTTATAAATCAATTCCAAGCTATAAATAGAGGTTCCCAATAACTGAAGAAGTAAGAAATACAAAGATTAATCAAGCATTGAATAATAAAAGCTTAAAGTCTTCAAATTTTTCATTTTTCTTGTATCAAATTTATACTTTTCCAAGTTTATTTGTATCTCATTCACTTTGTACTTAAATTCCAGCAAACAACCACCTACTAGAGATTTAAATTGTTTGCAAATACTTTATTCATATCACAAAAAATGTTGTGTGAAAGTGAATGAAAACACTTAAGAATTTAGGGTAAAATTCTTAAGGGGATTGAAAGGTTCTATCTAATCCTTAAAAGATAGAGGTGTAAGGTTATATGTTAGCTTTAAAGCTAAACAATTTCATTTGTGAATTGTGGAAATCACCTTGGTAAAGAAGTGCCAAGAAGAGAGGATATAGGTGCTAAGTTCAAGGATCAAACCTTTATATATTGATTATTTATTTTCTTATCCTTAACTCTTTTTTTATTTTCAATTTATTGCAAATTTGTACAAAAAGATCAATTTATGATCAAGTTCATGTAAAACCAATTCACCCCCACTTTGGTTCAATCTTTTCTTTGAGCTAACAATTGGTATCAGAGCTTTGGTCTCTATTATAACTTTTAGAACCTTGAGAAAAGATCCTTGATAGCTCAAAAAAATAGAGAATGCAAACACAATGCTTAAAGCTTCAAGAAGCTCACAAAAGTTAAAAAGCCAAGATGAAGTTTGTCTCATGGCATTTGAGACAAATGCAAACACTATGGGACTTAAAGGTCATTCCATCATGAGACCTCCACTCTTCGATGGTGAGAACTACTTGTATTAGAAGACAAGGATAAGGCTTTTTATCCAAGCTAATGATTATAAAGCGTGGAAGATCATTGTCAGTGGACCGCTCATCCCTAAGAAGAGAGTTAGAGATTGTATTATGCTAAAGAAAGAAGATGAATGGGATGAAAAAGATACTAAAATGGCACAATTAAATGCCAAGGCCATGCACACACTATTTTGTGCTCTTAGTCTAAGTGAGTATAATAAAATCTCACCATGTGACAATGCCAAGCAAGTATGGGACAAGTTAGCAACCACAAGTGAAGGAACAAATTAAGTCAGAATCTAAAATAAATATGCTTACACTTGACTATGAATTGTTCAAGATGAAGGTGGATGAGACTATCAAAGAAATGTTGGATAAGTTCAAGGATATTATCAATGGATTGAAGGCCCTTGAAAAAACCTATCCAAATAAAAAGATGGCGAAAAAGCTACTCAATAGTCTTCCCAAGTCTTAAGAAGCAAAAGTGATAGCAATTGAGGAATCCAAGGATCCCAACACACTTTCCTTGGATGAACTCATAAGTTCTCTTCTAACCTATGAGATGGAGATCAAGCATAGTCAAAAGCCACCAAAGAAGGCAAATGTTGCCTTCATATCAACCACTCATAGTGATGATGATGATGAGGAAGAGGTTGAAGAAGACAAAAAAATGGCCATGTTTGTAAAAAGATTCAACAAGTTCATGAGAATGAACAAGGTAAGAAGACATCCTAGAAGAGAAATGATGAAAGGAGAATCAAGCAAGAAAGAGAAGGAACAAATCATTTACTATGAGTGTAAGAAATTGAGACACATTAAATTTGAATATCTAATATGGAAGAAGCCAAACCCGAAAAAGCAAAAGAAGAAGGCTATGGTAGCCACATGGAGTGATAGTGACACATCCGATAATGATGATGAGGAAATGGCCAACCTATGTCTCATGGCTCATGATGAGCCCAAGGCATCTTCTAATGCTAATCCCTACTCATTTGATGAATTACAAGATGCATTTGATGAGTTAGCATTAGAATTTGAAACCATGAATTTAAAATATAAGAAAATGATTTCTAAACTTAAAGAAAAAATAAAACATTAAGTATGACAAATTATAATCTTAAGAAGAAAGTAGATGAGTTATAAGTTATACTGATGATCTAACCAAGAAAAACATAAACTTGCATAACTCATTCATAAGGTTTTGTATGGCACAACAAAAATTGAATAATATGGTAAAAATACAAAGAGCATTCTTCGATAATGATGGTTTGGGCTATAATAGAATTAAAAAAGAAACTCACCTCAAGAATTTCTCTATGACACAAAATAAATCATTTGCTGCATCTAGCATATGTACTCATTGCCATAAACTTGGTTATACATTTCACACTTATTCTTTAAAGACTATTACTTATAAAGGCAAGCTTATTAGAAAGGTATGGATTCCTAAGAGTGTTAACACATCTCAAGATGAGGTTACCAAAATAAAATGGATTCCAAAAGGCACAAGAATTGTAAACACTAATACTCGAAGACCTAAAAAAATTTGGGGACCTAAAAAGAAAACATGACTTTGTGGTTGTAGGAGGAAGAGCATTGCTTCAAGGCAAATTCAACAAGGCAGAATTCTTGGTACCTTGATAGTGGATGCTCGAGACACATGACTGGTGACAAAATTCAATTCATGGAACTAAGGCCTAAGGATGGAGGAAGTGTTATTTTTGGTGATAACTCAAAAGGACAAATTAAAGGTATTAAAACCATAGGTAATAATTCTTCATCCAACATTGAAAATGTTTTATTTGTCAAAGGTCTCAAACATAACCTCCTTACTATTAGCCAATTATGTGATAAAGGCATGAAAGTTATTTTTGAGTCAATGAATTGTCAAGTTGTTGATATTGAGTTAAATAAAATTGTTTTTATAAGACATAGAGAAGGAAATGTTTATGTTGTGCATCTAGATGACTTGTCTTCTTAAAATGTTTACTTTGTTGCTAATAATAATGACTTGTCTTGGTTATGGCATAGAAGAATAGGACATGTTAGTATGAATGTAATTTCCAAATTATCTTGCAAAAACCTTATTGTTGGATTACCAAAAATGAACTTTGATAATGATAGAATATGTGATGCATGTGTTCAAGGGAAACATAGGAGAGCTTCATTCAAACCAATTAATATTGTT